>JAJGOT010001097.1:0-75760 GCA_022457155.1 Cladopsammia gracilis | reverse complement strand
AAGTAAAAAAAGAAATGAAATAGATAAAGAAAAAAGAAAATTATTGAATAGAATAAGAAAAGAAATTAATTATTATATGAAAAAATATTTAATGAAAAAAGAATATAAAGAAAAAAAAAAGAAATGTATATTAAATTATTATGAATTAATGAAGAATGAAGATGTAATTGAATATCCATATAATCAGTATAAATGGGAATTCAGAATTTTTAAATATTATAGTTTGATAAATTTTTTAGATTCTAAGTATTTAAAATACACTGAAATTAAAAAAATTTTAAGAAGACAAAAAAAATATAGAAAAGAAAATATTAATGATAAAAAAGAAAATATTGGAGATATTTTTCATTGAGAAAAGATCATAAAGAAATATATAGAGAAATAGAAAAAATTATTGATGAATTTGAAAATTATTTTAAAGAATATGTAATTATGAGTGATGGTAGTGATTTTTATATATGAAGCCTTAAAATCATTTATTTGATTTAAGGCTGTTTTTTTAAACCGAAATTTATAATTTTAAAAAAAAAAAATTAAAAAAAAAATATTTATATATAATAAAATGCAACTAACAAGTTTCGAAAACATTTCTAAAGAAAATCTAATTTTTAACGAAGCCAAACAATATAAAGTCAAGAATTCCAAGATGAAATATCATCGTATTAAAATCGAAACAACTTATCCTAATGGTAAGCAAGGTCCTCTTATAATTGAAACACCTTTACTTTTTAGTTTTGGTGTATCTGAAAGAAAGAATCAAGAATCGCAAGAATTAGTTGGATATACAATTCCTGTTTGTTTATGGGAAAAAGAAAAAGATCCAACAAAGAAGAAAAAAACTTTTTTAATGCATAGAAAATATCCAACAACTTTGTTATAACCATCTTGAAGATACAATTGGTGTTGAAAATCTCAAAATTTATCTCATATTTTATATTATAAAAAGAAAGAATATACTGATAAAAAAGGAAGAACTAAAACAATAATTGATAATAATGTTTCACCAGTTTTATATGCAAAACTTATATATTCAGAAAAATCTAATAAAATTCTATCTTTGTTTAAAACAAAAGGAAATAAAAATGTTGATCCATTTGATTACCTTAATCAATATTGTAAAGTGAAATTAGCTTTGATAATTGAGAGTATTTATATTTCCAAATTAGTAAAATCTATTCAAATTAAAGTTCATGAAGTTTATGTAAGACCATTAAAACCAAGAGAATCATTATTAATGATTAAAGAAGAAAGTGATGACGATGACGAAGTCGAGGAAGGAAGTAATCCACAGGATTTGTTTTAGACTGGAAAAAAGTATTTGCCCTTTTAAGGGCTTTTTTTATGTCGCTTGAAACAATTTTTTAATACTACAATAGTATTAAAAATCTTTTAAATCACTCAAAGGAATCCATGAATTAAACTTGTCAGGATATCCACTCCATTTAACTAAAGCCAACTTTTTCTTGGTGTCTCGTTTCAATACTTTCTCAATTTTATATATTTCTTGTTTTGCTTTTTGTAATTCTTTTTCATAAAAAGATCCTTTTACTTCTTCTCCCATTAAATCGACAATTTTATAGGTGATAGGTTTTGTATTTAATATTTCATTAACCACAAATATTTCTTCTGTCCAGTTAGGAGTATATCCTTTATCAAATACAGGTCTTTTATACTTTGATATACGAACGAAATCTCCAACCTTAAATTTTACTTTTCCAGGTTTCAAATAAATTAAATCTGAATATAAATTAGCATAAACTTTTTCTTCATTTTCTTTTTTACTAGCTTGAATTGGAGTCATTTTAATACTAGAATGTCTTGTTTTATTATAATCATTAACTAATTTATCAAGGATGTCCCAATAAACAGTATTGTTATTTACACTGAACATCTTAAACATTCTGGTTTTCATTGTTTTATTCCATCTCTCAACAATGCTTGATTTCTCTTCATTCTCTGTATGATATAATTTGATTTTATTCTTTTCAAGAAAATCCTTGAAATGTTTACTGATAAATTCAGAACCTTTATCTGTCCAAAGCATTTTTGGTTTACGTTTACTTTTTTTAAATATATCATCAAATGCTTTACTAACACTTTCAGTCTTTTTGTTTTTCAATGGTTCAATCCATCCATATTTACTAAAAATATCTATTACCATCAGTAAATAATTTATTCCTTTATTCCATTTACTAAACTTTTGCATTTCAACCAAATCTGCAGCCCAGATTTCATCAATCCCATTTGATATTACAGTTCTCTTTGAAAAGTTTCTAGTGATTGGTTTATGTAATTCATCGGCTAATTGTTGAGTCCAATCACTATTATTACTCAACGCCGCTTTACGTTTTTTGATTTTGTCTTCTTTGTCTTCTTTGGTATACCCAAACCAAGTTTTTGTTTAGCATTTATAATAAATCTCGCTGTTTGACCCCATTTCGGTATTTCACCGTATGGAATCTGATCTAAAGATTTAACCATTTGCCTATCACATTCATTCTTATTTTTTCCCATATCATAACATATATCATGATAAGCAGAAATTTCATCTACTTTATTATATGGTTTAACTTTCCATTCTAATACTTCACCTGTTTTAGGATCATATCTTAATTGATCATTCAAAGGGTTATACGGTCTCATGTACTTATAATTTCCTGGAGTCCAACCACCTTTTGGTTTTGGTAATTTTCCAATGAGGCTATGAATATCTACACTACCTCCTTGAAAGTCTAAATCTTTTCTATTTGTTTTATATTTTAATTTTGGTCTTATTTTAGTACTTAGTTGATCCATCATATCTGAAGTTGTTTTTTTGTAAAAATGGTTTTGCGTGGTCTAAAGCATAATCTAATGCTTTTTTTTGCATGTTTTTATTTCTCATTAATTCACTTGCTCCATATCGTCCCATTTCAACTGTTTTTCTACCTAACCAAGGTAAAGCATGAGTTAAACCTGTTAATGCCATTTCACCAAAGCCTTCTCCTTCTTGTGTTTGTGAAGAAGAAGGCTTTATTAGTTTCCCTGTTTCTTAACAAAACGTGTTTTTTTATTCCACAAGAAGCACATTTACAGAAAAACATTAATCTTCCATTTTTTGTTGTTTTATATCCACTAGGTTCTACACAATCAGTTTGTTTTTTTTCTTTCACGCAATAAGATTTCATTTTATATTAAGATTATATAAATATAAAATAAAAAAAAATGGAAAAAGTAGATCTGTATTTATAGAGAATGAAATAAAAAACTTGAATGAAATGATAGAATGTATATTAGATAATATTGATTATACTCATGTTAATGAAGATAAAAGAGTATTAAAGATAATTACTTTAGTTTTGAATATAAAGAGAAAACTTGGAATATTAAAAGGATTGATAAAGGGAAGTATATATATTTGATTTTTTATAACAATGATTGTTATAAAAAAAAGATTATTCAAAGTATTTTTTAATAAATCTTTCATTAAACATAGTATCACTTAAACTGAATGGTTTTAGTATATCATAAAAATCTTTTTTCATTGACCATTGATGAAGAAAATAAAGACAATAATAACCACAAAGAACACTTTTAATATTTTGATATTGACTTGAGTTGTAAATTATTGGTTTACCATTACTTTTAAATTCTTCAGGATAACCCATTCCAAAACTATCAAAATACCATATAAATTTATTATCATGACTTTTCACACAACAAACCCAATGAGTTCCAACGTTTTCATATGAATCAAGATTTATTATACATGGACTATGATTTTTAGACATATTTTCATCTCTTGAATATATACCTTTGAAATTTGGAATTTTTAAGTATTTTATCCATTTCATTAAATCAATATTACTTAATGGTTTGTTTATGAATTTTGGTTTTATAATATTGTTCCGAGAATTGGAATGCTGTTGAATGGACTGTCCTTCCCTAATAAAAGACCTTTTCCTTTTTTCGTAGTTTTTTTTGACTTTTTTTTTCCCATACCAAAAGTATTTTTTCCCCATTGACCTATAAAAGGTGGAGGAGGCTCATACATTCCTATTCTTGGTGCTCCTTTTCCTTTTGGTCTACCTACTCTTGGTGCTCCTTTTCCAGTAATTTTTTTAAAAGCCTCAATAGCAAGAGGTATACCAATACTAGCTAGTAATGTACCTAATAATCCACCAGATTGTTTTTTAGTTGGTTTTATCACTAATTTACCTCCAGATTGAAGAGCGTTTAATATGTCTTGTTTTTGTTTATTTGTAAGTAGATTTTTATTATCAATGAGTTTTTGAATTTTATCTTGTGGTATTAAAAACCCACCTATTTGACCATTACCACTTATCTTTTTAACAATTTGACTTGCTCCTTCACTTGCTAAACCAGCAAGAGCTGATAATCCAAGTGTTTTAGCTAAAGTTGGTGCAACAGCACGGGCTAATGGAATAATACTACTAAATAAACTTCCTCCCTGCCTCATTACTTTTCTAATTTGTGTTTTTGATATCTTGATGTCTGTTCCTTTTCCTAATGATTTAGCCTTTTTAATTTTGTTAATTTGATTAGTTGTTAATAGTAATTCATCATTACCACTTGTTTGTTTATTTTTCAATCTGATTGTTAAAGGAGTGTTTGTACTATATGCTTTTGCAAGCTTTTTTTTTTGATTATCAGATAAATTTATTTTGTATGGATGATAAGTTGTCATTTAAATTTTATTATTAGATTATATAAATTTTACATTTTTATACAATTACTAATTCATTTCCAATTTTATCAATTTTCACCATTTCTTCATATAAAACTATTGCATGAATATTAAAGTCAGCAGTTGCATTTCTGCTTAAAGTATATCTGAATATTAATTGTTTAGGATCTCTAGTGATTTTTTCTGTTTGATATGTAAGATCAAAATATATCAATCCATATAGAGAATTATAATTAGCTAAATTAAGTTGTGTTCCTGTATTATAATCATTTTTCCTCATTGCGTATGACATAACATCATTGAAAATTCTTACTTTACCTTCACTATCATATTCTGTTTCTGGATAAAATACTCCATTTCCATATTCCAATCTACAGTTTTGTAAGTGAGAATTAGCATCAGCTGTATTCAATTTGTAAGTATTCATAAGATAAGGATTATCTTCAGCTTGATCATCATTAGGTGGATTTGTTCTTTTCAAGTAAACAAAAATATGTTTAATATTATCAATACTGCTTGATATTTGAAAAAAATCCTGATGATCGTGTAGGAGCTGATGATTCATACATTTCCCTTAAATATTTCCATTTTGTTTCTTTCATGAATGAAGTAACAAATTTAACATTTAAAGAGAGTTTTGGTGTTAATTTTGGTACCCAAAGTAAAAATTTTTTAACAACAACTCTTCCATCATCAGTACCATTAGCCATATGAATTAATTCACTGTCATTTTGAAGCTCAATGTTGAATTGTAATTGCATAGGTACAAGCATCTTATCTTCAAGTTCTTCAAAGAAAGAAAAGCGATTTAATGGTATAATAGTATTAATATTTTTAGAGCCTCCAGTACCATTGTTTTGAACTGCTTGAGACTGTATTCGTCTCGCTTCAAATCCTGAATTAGTATTATCTGTTGTACCATCAGTATCCAAATACCAGAAACTGTTTTTAGCTACTGATCTGCTATAATCATCAGAATATTCTAACAAATTTTTAACAAAAGTAACTTTATGTAAATTATTAGTATCATAAATTATTTTACCTGCAGATTTAAGCATGATATGATTAATTAAACTGTGTGCTCCATTTATAACTGTAATTCTATCAGCTGCAGCATAACCAGCACCATCTGCTAACTTTTGTAACTCAAAATCTACTTCAAAATATGCGTTATACCAATCGTAAAATGCTGATCTATCATTAATTGAGAAACACCGCCGTATCCTTTGTTATTTCAGATCCTTTATATTATTCTAGCGCCCCTATTTAATTTCTATATTGCTTCTATTCAGGTCAATGCTAGTGCGCGCGCGCGCAATTTTCGTTGAGTCGTGCGCGTGCTTAGCTTGTTTAGTTGACGCGTGTGCTTAGTTCGTTATTTAACTTACTACATTTATTTTGCGTTGTTTTCCTAACTGATATGTCTTGTCAGTAACTGTGCTCACACTGTGGGTGGCTCCTCCTAAAATGTTCTGCAATTGGTATAGGATTTAATGGAGCCGAAACCAATTGTGGAATTGCGCGCATTTTGGGCATCCTACTGATGAACAGTTACGAAATTCAGATATATTTAGTAGCCACATTTATTTGCGGTCTGTCCCCTTTGAATTAATTGTGAATTTATTCCTCGCGAAGCGAGGGCCGAAGGCCCGAGCGTAGCGAGGTTAATAAATTTGGCGGCCGAAGGCCGCATCGGGTGCTCGGGTCTCGGGAGCTGAGCCGCGCGAATTCGAGCGAAAAATATATTTATATTCATATATATATATATATATACCTGAAGATGTCCGGCAGTTGCCTGGCAACAAAAATCGCGACCGCTGACAATGGCGTATTATGTTAATTCATAGTGGCCGTGCCGGCGGCCGTTTAACCTTACTCATAGTCAGTACTCTCGATGAAACACAACCAATTTCTGATGCAAATGAGAAAGAAACGCTGGATTCCAGAAGTGGCTTGAAATCCTTGTCCGTGAAAATTAACTACCGAAACTCCGCTGAACGGTGACTTGAAATTTAGCGCAATCGCGATCGAGCAACGAAGACGAACAACGAGAGCATACATTACAAAGACTTCGAACAGCCTAGGCACACCGTTTGACTAGGTTCAAACGCCTTGACAAAATGCCGCCATTAGAATTCTGAACTAAACCGATCAGGAGCGGCGACACCGACTGGAAGTGTTGGACAAAATGATTCTGTTTGTAGACGCAACGAGAGGCGGCAAGAATTACACGATCAGCTAAATACTCGTGACAAATATCTTTCATACCTGATACGGTACGTAGGGAAAAGCAAACATTGATTACAGGAAAGGCTCAGAGAAGAAGAGCGATTAAGAAATGTAGCTCAAATCACCGGCTAAACTACTGAGAGGATAATCAAACACTGAAAAATAATACTCTTACTACACACTGTAATTTGATGTTTATTGATATTCTCACTAACGTCACTAAGGAACTTTTTAAATGATCAAAACTACAGATAAATGATCAAAACTACAGATCACACAGGTGGAAATTATTTCCCAAATATACAACATTTACATGATGTAGCATTGTTTGTGAATGAAACAGTGATCGAGTTGTTTTCGTATACAATATCTTGAGTTTAGAGAATTCATAAAATAGTTCAATAAGAAATAAATAACGAGAATTTCTGTTTACAATTTGGATAAAAACATTTTGTTAGTAAAAAACAATTTTCTGTTAGCAATCACGACCAGCTAATGACTGTAATGTCAATGTGTAGCAACCGTATACATGTAGCTAAACACATGACACATCAACATTACTGCTTCACATTTATTATTGGAACGGTGATCAGTATCTTAAATATCCTCACAATATCAGTGTACGAGCAAGTACATAGAGTATACAAATTAAGAACCTGGTCACCTTCAACATAAGTTGTCTGTGGAAATTGAATACAAATTCACTGTAGCTTTATGGCTATGTGAACTGCATTGACACCAGTAAGGAGAATGTATTTAAAGGCACTAACTGGTCATGAAGGCCTAAGTCCTGATCTTAACCTACAAATTCTCCATCCAGGTCTCTATACATTGCTTATGGTATTTGCAGAGAATCTGTTGCTTCATCTTGAATATTCATGTTTTATAATCAATTTTGTAATTCCCATGACCTGTATCCAAAATATAGTATTCTTACTGCTGGAAGAATCTCATGCTACTTTCACCATTGAGTTGTTATTTTTTGGACAACATCACTTTTCAGCAGCAGTAACCTCCTGTGATCTCAACCATTCAAACGAATAGAGAATTGCATTACCAATTGTTTGATTCCCAGTATATAGAACAAAAAACTATAGCAGTATGTAAAGGGAACAGGAGATAGCACTAGCACACAAGTTTCAAAAATGGAATTTAATTGAGACAATCAAAATAAAGAGAACACCACTGCATGTTGTCCTGGACCGAAGATGGGGGGGGGGGGGGGAGCAGTCCCATGGCAGTCCCATGGCAGTTACATAGCAGTTACAGCGACCCACAGCTCAAAACCTAACACTGACCAACACCAGCTCTCCAGGAAGACAGGGCACAAAGTACAAGTTAAATTGAAGAGACTGAGAACAAAAATGTCTCAACTTTAAATGAGGTCATTGCCATCAAGCAACCCAACCTCTCCATTTAAATCAGAAATTCCATCTCTCCCTCCCACATCGCTAAAATTTTGCAGTGCATCCTCCCCCAAGCTTCGCGAGGTTCTGCGAGACACGTATTTCTAGTAACCAGTTTTAACTTGGTGTTGAGCATTAGCTGGAGTTCTAATCACATCATCTAATTGAAATCTTATCATTTCATTTCTTTGTAAATATTCACTTGATCTGAAAGCCATTTTTATTTTATAAGATTATATAATTTTTTATTTTTTTATTTTTATTCCATTACCAGATATTAATCTATTTAATATCATGTCAGTATTTTCTTCTTGTTTTTTAACTGTTTTTGGTAATGTTTGTCTTGTTTGTTTTGTTATTTTAGGAGTGTTTATTCTCATATTACCTAATTTTTTCATTATTAAATCACCAGATTTTTCAGAAATCTTTTTACCTAATCTTTCTCCAGTATGAGAAATCCCTGCTTCTAATGCTTTTTTAGCTATAGGTTTAGCAAATTTTTTGAAAACAGTTGTCATAACACTTCTCATTGGTTTTAAAATATTATCAACAACCAAACCATTACCTTTATGTTTATACATAAATCTACCTAATTTTGGATTATAAAAACGAGAAAATTCGTAAGATTTCATTTTTTTATTATTAGATTTATATTATTTTTTTCAACAATAATGAAAAAGATGTATCCGCCCCATTGAGGTCAATTAATCTTCTTTTTCCATCTGTAATGTAAATTCTTATACTATTAATAGTATTTTTATTTACTGGATTATAAGTAATTCTTTTTGGTTCAAGAGTAAAACTATATGATGGTCTTAAAACAGAAGTGGAAAAACTATAAATAATATCACTATCTTGACCATCTACAAGTGAATCATTAATTAAATCACAATGTATATTTAAAATATCTGTATCTTGACTTAAATTTGGAACTCTAGGACCTACATTTATTTTATCTTTTATAATTTTCTTATCAAATCCTAGTAATTCATAAAAATTACTTTGCGTAAAATCCAGTTGATAATTTTCTTTCAATCTTATTGTTACTCTAAAAGTTGTTACATTGAAAATAATACTGATTGGAAATTCATCCTCTTTTCCAGATTCTTTTATAACAGTTTCTTGTTTAACATGTACGTTGATGTCTTCATAATTCCAAACCCCACCTGGAAAACTGATATCATGAAATGTTCTACCATTATCAGAACTGTATTTGATTAATTGATTTTTATATCCAGCATTAATATTAAACCAAGTAAAACTCATATTAATAACTCGATTAAGACCAATAACATATTGTGCATTGTTGTCTAAAACAATTGGTTTACTAAATTTTGTTGTGAAATTTTCAGGTTTGTTGTTGTTTTTTGTTTTAACAGAATATGATGATAATACTATTTCTCTATCATTTTTATAATAATGATATATTATTGTTTAAAATAATTTTTATAAATCTTTTCATGTTGAGATTTATTTATTACTTTTGTTTTCAAAAGGATGTCTAAAATTGCAATTCCAATGTTATACATTTCAATATTTGTATTACCAGCTATAATAGATCCCACAATTAATTCAAGTTTTTTAAGAAGTTCTTTAGGATCATTGTAAAATGTTACATTTCCACCTTTTTTTATTTTAAGACCTTTACCAGTATTTTTTAATTTATTTCTTCTTTGTGTAATTATTTTACTTTCAATCTCTAGTTCTTTTCTTCTATTAACTAAATCTGTCAAATACCTATCTATTAAATTTATATTATCTTCTAATCTAGGAATTTCTTTAAATCCAAGTCTTTTTTGTTCTTTTTTCATTTTATTAAAATCTTCTAAATTTTTTTTCATTTTTTTTATATTATTTGTATAACTTCTTTTTACATCACCTATATCTTTTACTTTTTTTTCCCAAATTTCAAGTATTTCTTGTTTTGACATTTTATCAATATTTTCTTCAGGAATAGGTAAATTATATCTTTTAAATAATTCATTTTCACTTAAAACTTCTCTTTGCATTCGTTTCAAAGGTGTGCCTGGTGAATATGGTGGTGGAAGATCTTGTGGATCTTCTTCTTCAATTTCTTCTTCTGATATAGTAGGTAAATTATAATCTTTATCTTCTGGTATTTGTTTTTCTTCTTGTGGTGGAACTTCATCTTCATCAATTAAACCTTCTATATCCATTTCTTCATATGGATCTACTTCTGGATAATAATCAATGTCTGTTTTATCTTTCATTTTCTTTTTTTGATTTTGTCACTTTGCTTGTTGGTATTGGTAGTAAATTACTAACATTTACATCATCTAATTTTGATGTTATAGGTTTAAATATTTTTTCATAACTTAATTGACTTGTTTCTTCACCTAATTTTTTCTTTGTTATTGTATCATGAACTAAATTGATTTTATTTCCTAATTTTGATTTATTTTCTGCAAGTTTTTGCCATTTCAATAGACTCATTTTATTATAAATATATATTATTCTTTATATTTAAAAATCTTCAAAATCTTGCTCTTCAAAATCATCATCTTCTTCATTTGGTGAAACAGATTGTCTTCTAAATTCTATTAATTTGGATAATTCTGATTGTTCTGGTGGTAGTGGTTTTAGTGGTTTTGGTGGTTTTAATTTTTTTCCTTTTTTTATTTCATCTAATATATCTAATGGTGATTTTGTTGGTGGTGGTTGATATATTGGTTCTTGAAAAAGATCATTTGGATCTGGATAAATATTATTAATATCTTCTTCTATTGGTGAAGGTGGTGGTGGAAAATCTTCTTCATCTTCTTCATCTTCTTCATATTCTTCATCTTCTTCATCTTCTATTGGTGAAGGTGGTGGTGGAAAATCTTCTTCATCTTCTTCATCTTCTATTGGTGAAGGTGGTGGTGGAAAATAATCTGGTTCTTGAAAAAGATCATTTGGATCTGGATAAATATTATTAATATCTCGTTTTTTATTAATTTGTAAATAATAATTTCTATCTAATCTTGAAGTTATAGGTTTAAATATTTTTTCATAACTTAATTGACTTGTTTCTTCACCTAATCTTTTCTTTAATATTTTATTATTAACCAAATTTATTTTATTTCCTAATTTTGATTTATTTTTTGCAAGTTTTTGCCATTTCAATAGACTCATTTTATATTATCTATATTTAAAATAAAATGAAAATACCAAACTATGATCTAGATGATGACTTAATTTCTAATTTTAAGCAATTACATTCTTTCATGCCAGATCAAAATTTTAGAATGCTTATTTGTGGTCCTTCAGGTTCTGGAAAAACAAATGTTTTACTAGATATGATTCTTAGGTTATTATATTATGATAAGATATATTTATATGCTAAAAATTTAGAACAACCAAAATATAAGTATTTATTAAAAAAATTTAAAAAATCAATTAATAAAGAAGCAGGTTATGAAGTTATAGAACCTAGTAATGATGAAATTTTACCAGTTTCTGAATTAACAGATGATAACCAAAAAGTAGTCATATTTGATGATTTTGTTTGTGAAAAGAATCAAAAACCACTGATTGATTATTTTATTAATGGAAGGCATAAAAATTGTAGTGTTATTTATCTTTCACAAAGTTATTACAAAACACCAAAAGATATACGTCTAAATTGTTCTCATTTTTGTATTTATGAATTTCCAAGTAATAATGAAATTTCTATGATATGTCGTGAAAATAATGTTGATAAAAAGAAATATAGATTAGCTACAAAAGATCCTTATTCTTTTTTATATATTGATAAACCAAAGAAAGAAATATTTAAAAATTTTAATGATATTATATAAATTTAAAATAAAAAAAAAATGAGTTACTCAAATGGTTTATTATCAGAATCTAGTAATTATAAAACAACTCAAGGAAAACCAGGATTACAAGGTGTTGGTTTTAAATTAACTTCTTCAGGCGATTATGATATTGAACAAAAACGATTAGTGAATCTTAGTGAAGGTATTAATCCTTCTGATGCTATAACTAATCATCAATTTGAAACTGGATTATCATCAAAACCAAATCCTACTGAAGTTATTCTTGTTAATGGAGCAAATCATATGACTGGTCATCTTGATTTAGGTGGAAATAGAATCGTTCGTCCTGGAGGAATTGAAATGAATCGAAAATTAATTACAAATATGGATACAGATGAAAATAATGATTTATCAGCTGTAAATATGATTACTTTGAAGAAATATCATCCTGATGTACCTGCTCATACTCATGAAGTTACTAAAAATATAGATTTGAAAGAACTATTCAATGTTGTACAAAGTAAGCAACAAAATTTTAATTATTTAACACAAAATTATAACAATTTAGTTTCTTATAATGATGTAAAGAATATTTTCTTATCACGTAAAGAAGTCTCTCCAATGGAAAATGATATTGATATCAATAATAATCGAATATATAATCTATCAAAATTACCTACATTTGATCATGAAGTACCGAATAAAGAATATGTTGATCAACAAGATAATAACTTAAACAATATGATAAGTGAATTAAACACAAGAAAATTAAGCAATCCTTCTGGAAAAGACCTTATAATGCAAAGTCAAAAAATTAGGGGATTGTTAACAGATGAAAATGATCCAAATTCAGCAAGCAATGTTCAATATGTTAAAACAAAAACCAGTGAAAATACTACAAAAATAACTAAATTAGAACAAGATTATAAAGATTATGTTAATAAATCTCATATCTCTTCTACTTTTTACCAAAAAGATCAATTTAGGTATTTAATGGAAGATGATGATGAAAGTAGCAGTATATATGGTATTACAGTAATTGGAATAAATGATTTTTCGGAGAGTCCTCATTTATTCAATAAAAAAGCATATGATTTTAAAATAAATAAAAGTTCAAGTGATAATAAATACTCAGGAAGACTTGGATTTAATTTATATAAAATTCCTGAAGGAGAATATACTATTTGTATTGAATTTTTTCCACTTTCTATGACAAATGTGAGTGTTGATGTTGTAAGTACAAGTTTAAATATTAATCAACAATCAACAAAAAAGTTTTCTAATTATACAAGATCAATTATTCATTTACATAAATGGAAGATTTCCCCACCTGAGTATATTTATGTTGACATGAAATGTGATGGAATTTCATCTTCTCCTAATCAAGGACAAGGATATTTAATTATTTATGGTGTTAAAAATTACGTAGCAGACGTTGAATCAAGTGTTTATGATACACCTTTTATTTTTGAAAATCAGAAAATGGTGATGGAAACAGATATTGATATGAATAATCATGATATTAGTATTAAAAATCCAACAAAAGATGATCAACCTGTTAGTTTAGCTTTTTTGAAATCGTTGAAACAATATTTTGTCATTACAGGTTATCATTCTATTACTAGTGGATTATATGTAAATTTCAATTATGGAATAATTACAATCGCTTTTCCATTTGATTGCACTTTAGAAGCATTAAACTCTTACGTTCTTACCAGAGTAATTACAGACTCTGTTCGTTTTAAAATATATATAAAAATAAATCGTCAAACAGAGAGAATTTTAACTTCTAATGATAATGCTGAACAAACGTTTACAAATATTAATCTACAATATAGAAAAAATGCAAGATTAAGCGTTACAATAGTAAAAAAAATCCTACTAGTCCATTAGATTATCCAAAAATACCTATTTCATTCACTTTTGCATTCAGTAAAAGTTTAATATAAAGATTATAAATAAAATGAACATTAAAAGAATAAAATCATTAAGAAATACTAAACAAAAAGATATATTCGAATTCAATCATATTGCTTCAACTTTAAATCCTGAGAAAATCCAACAATTAAAGGATTTATACTCTTTTTACCATAAAAAGACATGGATATACAAAAACAGCCAAAGTAAATACAAAAAAATAAATTATATTATGAATATTTCATCTGTGTTACTAGCTTCAGTTGGTGTAATAACAGGTGGAATAACCTTAAACCCTATTATTTTAAGTGTTTTAACTGGAGCTGGAATAATATTAAAAACATATCATGAAATGAAAAATTACAAAGGTAAATTAGATATGGTTAAATTTGGATTTACAACTTATGAAAAAGTGTTGACTAATTTACGAACAGCAATGAGAGGTGGTGAATTCGATTATCAGAAATTTATATCTGATATGAAACTTTTGGATCAAGAAATGATTGAATTAGCACCCTCTTCATCGAAGATTGAAAAGAAATACAATAAAAAGTATAAGATGTAAGAAATTTTAATACTTTTTAGTATTAAAATTATGTTATTTCAATTTCTTTTTTAACTAATTCCCACCATTCTTCATAAAAAAATTTTGTTGGTTCTGAAAGTTTTAGTGGTAGTAATTCATCAACATTATTATAACCAAGAATTATTAAAATATTTTTTATAATAAAAGTGATATTAATAATTCTCTTTCTTTCAAATTGTGTATTTACTTTCTTTATTAAATTTGCATTATCAATTTTATAAAGTATTTCATTAATCTTAGAAATATCATCATTTTTTATATCAAAAGTTTTTTGTATTTCATTGATCTTTTTCTTAAAAAAATACTTTCTTTGGTATACTGATTTTTTTCTATAACAACATCTTTCCCAATCAGTTATATTAACATCATAATTTAATATTCTTTGAATTTGAAGACCACAATCACAACAAACTTCAGCATAATCAATAATTTCTTTATTCTCATGTTTGCATTTTTCATATATTGGAATATTTCTTTTTTTCTTTTTTTTGATTTTACTTTTTTCATAAGATTTTAATATGGAAGAATATAATTTAATCTCTTCTTCTGTATACATTAATCTTTTATTTTTTAATTTTTTTCTTTTTTTTCTTTTTTTATTTTTTTTAAATTTTCTCTTTTATAATATCTTTCTCTCTTATACCTGTTATATCTAATTTCTTCATCAAAATCTTCTATCATAAATAATCTTCTTAAGTGTATTAATAAAATATCTTTTTTTGTGAAATTAATCATTTTATTTTATATTATTTTTTTTTATTTTCCAAAGGTCTCAAAGCTAAAGTATTAATTTTATTTTTACAAATCAGTCTTTTATCGTCATTTGCAGATAATGCTACTTTATTCATTTTCATTGAGTAAATTTGATGATCTTTACTTCTGATTATATTCATTGTTCTCATTTCTTCTTTTTCTGAGAATAAACATTTCTTGTAATCTTCAAATGTTATTTCCCTTTTAATAACATTCTTCTTAATTCCTTTACATTTCTTTACTAGGTTATCTTCGATGTCTTCAACTTTAAAAGAATAAAGCTTAGGTCTTAGACCAACAAAATGAGTAATTTGTTTTCCACAAGCTTCATCTTTAAACATACCTATTACTTTCTTATTAATTCCAATTTTAATTCCAGATTTATGATCTTCAGGATAATCACTTGTATCAAACTTTTTTTTGATATCTTTTCTTATATCATGATAAAAATCATCTGTATAAATTTCATACATTAATGAATCTGTATCTGTGAATAATAATTCAGCTTTATTTCCATACTTCTCTCTAATATAATTATAATGAAAATCATACATATGAAATTTTGACAAATCAAGAACAGCTTGACCCACATAAATCGGTTTATTAAAATATATTTCTGTCTTTTTCATATGAACTGCAATTAAATTAGAATCAAATATTGTTGAGCTGTCAAAATTAGGTTTTGATGATAATTTCTTTCCTTTTTCAGCATTATCAAGAAGTATTACATTTTGTCTTTTTCTAATATTTTCAATTGTTTTACCAAAAACTGAATTATTCATTAATTTGAAAAAGTCTTTCTCAAAGGAATTTTTTGATTGTTTTCTTAATTCTGTATTCTTTTCTATATAAGGTTTCATCCATTCAGATTGATAAAATGATATTCCTCTGTGTACTTTTTTAAGCCTAAGTCCTAATTCAAGACATTGTCTAAGATTTCTATAATGTATTACATAATTCTTTTTATTGTAAAAAGTTCCAACAAGTTTCTCAACGGAATCAAAATCTAACTTCTCTGTAGCAAGTGGATAATCATTATGTTCTTTCCATAATTTTTCTGGATATTCAAGATCTACTTCAAATATATAACCATGATTTGTAATTTTTCTTTTTTCCAAAAGTTTAATTACGTTTTCTTTTGAAAGATTTTTCATCCATTTAAAACCATGAGTTGGAAGTTTTTGAATCATTGACCAACCATAAAGATTATTAGCATCAAGATAAGTAATAAATTTTGATTCTTCATTTGGATTATAATTTTTCATATATTTATTATTTGCTTCTGAATATCTTTTTGATATATGAGTAATTCCACCTCTAATTCCTTTTTCAAACATCATTAACATATCATAATCATGCAATAATTGAAGTCTTTGTTTCGTTTCTTTAAGACAAGCATCCCAAGCTAATCCAGGTGATGTATAATAATGAGCTGGATCTAAATTATAATGTTTCAAGCATGTCTTACGAAAGTTTTCAAAGACATCAGCTAAAAGTAATACATCTGTTTTAAGATATAAATCATGATAATCTTTAATAGTTTTACATTTAAATTGTGACCAAACGTTTTGTGCATGGTTGTAGTCCTCATCAGATATATCTTCATTATTTAATTGTGAATAGAATTCTTCTTTTGGAGGTAATTGTGTTTCTTTAAATTTTTCTAAAGAATTTACATAATCATAAGGATATACTCCTTTTCTTATTAATAATTCAATATTATTATATACTTTTTTTGTTGAGTGAAAATCATTTGGTTGTAAATTTTTAACAAGATTTGCTAAAGAAGTTTGCATAAATTGAAATGAATCAATAAAACGAATTTCAAAATTTAATGACACTATTTCATTTGTCTTTTTCGATTTGTATTCATCAACTTTAATTTTCTTTGAAAATGATATATATTTCTCTTCCGTTGATGGAATACAAGATAAATCTCCTTTTAATCTTGATAATTGTTTTATAAAAAGATGAGAATCATATCCTTGAAGATTGTGAAATACTACTGGAAGTATTAAAGGTTTTCTACAATTAAGATTACAACTACTATGAGCAGTTCCTCTATATTCACCAGAGAAATTACAATGATCTCTAACTTTTCGGTCTTCTTTTTGAAATGGTTGTTCACAAATATGGCAAACAGATGAATTAATAAAATCTTGTCTATTAGAATTTGTAAATATCATTTTCTTTGGGGAGGTGTAAAAATTTTTATACAACGATTTAGTAATTGATTCTAACTTTTTCACAAATATTTTAGAAATATCTTCATCTTCTGTTTTCTTTGTGTAAATTAATGGATTTGGTTCTATTTGAATATCAATATTATCTAATGGTTTAATATAAAGACAAAATCCACAAGGCTCATGTTTTTGATATTCCATTGTGAAAGAATTATTTGGATCTGGTTCACAGTTTTCCATTGGTTTTGTGAAACATTCAAAATCAGCATAAGCTACAAATGGTAAAGGTAATTTTTTATTATAATTTTTAAAGAATAGAAATGAGTTTTTAGCAGGCATTTTTACTGCAACTGTTTCATTTTTAGAACAATAGCTAATATGTTTATCTAATAATTCCTCTTTTGTAAAATAAGATAAACATTTTTTACAATAATATTTTTTACAATTACTTTTACTAACTTGTGAATTAATAAATCTTGAAAAATGTTTAATAAGTGTATAATGTGATTTTCCATTTTCTTCATAAAGAAATAAATCTATTGAATTATTACAATCTTTATCATTCATTCTTAAAGGATAAAATTTATTGTTTTCATTGATTGAAAATACATTTATTCCTGGAAGATCCGGATTTTGTTTTTCAAACTTTTTTATATCTGTTAATTTTACTGGAAAATTAATACCTTTAAAATTAAGATCATTTTCATATTGTTTTAAATTTGAAATTCTTTGAGGATCTTTCTTATGTGGATGTAAGTATCTTAAAATACACCACATGAAACATTTTTCATCTTTTTTATTTTCTAAATTAATTATAGCTTTCTTACTTGAAATAAATTTAGGAAGTTTAATATATGAAGATCCTTTTAAAGGTTTATATTTTATAGTATGAATTTCTAATGATAAAATCTCTTTAAAATGCCAACCTGAACCATTTCTTTGATAAATTAAAACTTTATTAAGAATTTCTTTAATTATTTTAAACAAAATCTCTTTAACATCTGTACTTTCAAGATTAATATGTGTTTCTGAATTAAAATAAGCTTTATCTCTAATATATTTAGGTCTAATTTTATCTTTTTCAAACTCCACTTTTTCCATTAAACAAACTAATATAAATCTAACTTTAATATTTCTATGATTTCTAAGAAAATCTTTTAACTGTGAGACTTTTTCTTTTAAATAATCAATAGGAAAGATGTTTGGTTTTCCTTCAATAACATACTTCTCAGTAAAATTATCAAGAGCAGATTTTTCAAGTTTAATTCCAATTTGATATTCTCTCACTGCTTTTTCAATAGCTTTTCTTAAATATTTTGGAGTATCTTCTGGGATTTTTTTATTCTTTATACATTCAAGAAAATAATCATCAAATGTTTTAATTTTCTTAGATTTAGGTTTAGATTTAGGTTTAGATTTAGGTTTCATTTTCTTTCTTTGTTTTGATTTAGCTTTTTTTATATTTTTTCTTTGTTTTCTTATTCGCTCAATTTCATCAATCAGTTTTTGTTTCTCTTGATTTTTAAATTCAGAATACTCTGTTTTCAATTTAGATTGTTCATCTTTTTTTATATTCTTTAATTCATCGATTGAAAGATTAGTAGTTAAATCTTTTGAAGACATTCTTTTATTTCATGTAAAAATATTTCTTTTTTTAAAAAAATCATTTTTTTTTCCGCTACAAGGTAAAATTCAAAAAAAATTTTTACACTCCCTACAGACAAAAAACTTAATTAAATCCAGGTTGTTTTTTTATTTCACGCTGTTATTTTAATTACATCCTTCCATGAAGTGTAAGCAGGTGTTAAACCAAGCATAAATTGTATTTATATAAATTTTTTTTATATCTTGTGTTACTTAAATTTACAAGCTTTTTCATCAACTAATAACAGCTGCCAAAAATATTTATGAATCCATGGATACAATCTTTAGTTCTAAACCAATCAAAATGAAGGAAAATGAAGGAATATGAAAATGTTTGTCATTATAAATTTTACGAAGAAAGTTTACTCGTAAAGTTTACACAGAAAGTTTACTTGTAAAGTTATTCAAAAAAAAGTTGGAAATGCCGAAGTCTTTGTCAACCATACAAAACCAGATTACTACGTGTGAAAGGAATATCAGTGAAGCATTAGCTCAATGTGCTTCTTTAGCAGGAGACCAGAATTTCCAATTTACTTTCTGCCTCAGTGAGTTTGTGGATGGAATTACAAAGCATAACCTTGATGTCACCATGAATTCGTTAGTCAAAGTACAAGTCCTATTCAAAGAGTGTGAGAAAATTATTGATATTGAAAAGAAAAGGAGGAAATATGCAGGAGAATTACATGAAATCATGAAGAATCGCGAACGAAGAGAAACAGTGAAACGGATAACTATGAAACATTCATTCAAGAAGAAATCATTACCATTCAGAATACCTACACCGCCGAGTCAACAGGAGGATCCGAGTGATTTTCAAGATGAAGAGACCATTGAAACATAACTTTTTACAAGGAAACACGTTTTCCTATTTTATTGTGTCCGTAACTATCTAACCCTTTCTCATTGATATTTTCACTTGTCGAAGCAGGATTTTAGCTCATAGTTGGTTTCCCCAAATTATTAGAAAATTCTGTAAATCATTAAATATTTAACCATAGTCAATACAAACTGCAAGTGTTTGTATTCAAGAAATGTAAATCACTGTGATTAAAATTCACTGACCAAATATACTAAAAAACCTTTTATCTAAACTACGAAACAAGTAGTTATTAAAACCAGTAGTGTAGTTGATCCTGATATTACTAAATTGCCACATTTTTTCCGAAAACCCCCCGAGCGAGCGAGCCGAAGGCGAGCGAGGTCATTATTTTTTTTACAGTTCAGTCATTTTCAAACAAATATAACATTTCACGAATTTTATTTAAGTTATTTAAGTTATTTTAATTCTTAGAATTTTTTTAACTTAGTTAAATAGAAACAACTCATACAAAATGTTTTCACTTAGTTATTTAGAAACAACTCTTACAATATGTTTTCATGTGTAAAACTTGTCTATTTCTGTTTAAAAAAAACTTTGAGGGTGCTCTTCAGTTCCCATTTTAATAACTACTTCCATAACCACTCAAAGGTATTGATTGACTTTTTCGTTAAAATCAGATACATATACGGGAACGGTGGAGCGGTGAATTACCAAACACACCATAATAAATTCAACGCCACAATGGGCATGAAGAAAGGACACTAAGTGTTCGATGTCAGAACCAACTGATTCAGGGCGACGCCCCTTACCACATAGATCGTTTGTTCCCATTTCTAAAATAACAACTCTTGGCTTGAGAGTTTTGATCTGAGGAATATCGTACGATAAAAGTTTTGAGACGGTTCTACCGCCAATACCGAGATAAGAAATGTTAGCTTTCGCCACATTCATATCACAAGACGTTCTATTGTCTCGGTCTTGTTCCAGGAAAAGCCTAAAACGGCGCACAAAAGAGTGACCGAGAATAAGAACATTGACTCTATGAGCCATTGAAGATAAAGTTTTACGGTGAAAAATATATAAGGTAAAAGGTACTTAACATTGAAAGACTTGATTGCTTGAGTGCTTGATTGCTTGGTTGAACTGAATGACTGAGTATCTGAAGGCTTTGATTCTTGCAGACTGAGAGGGTGAAATAGTGGTTGCGCCCACTATAAATAGTGTCTACACGCAAGCGAGGTTGAGTAATATTACTGCCTTAATGAGTCCACGAGGAAAATTTGTCCTTTGTCACGAAATGTTATGCAATACGGCATGAGACCTTTTATTCATCAATCAAGCAAAAGACACACCCCTAAATTAAATACATTAAATTATTCTGAGCGAAAGACATAAAAATCTTTATTTGATTGCAAATAAACTTATATAAATTGGCTCAAAATGTTTTATACAAATATTCAAAGCTGTGTAATAAATAATGGGAAGGCATCAGACTATTTTACTTTGGAAAGTGGTGTGAGGCAGGGTGATCCCTTGTCCCCCTACCGCTTTATCTTAGCTGTTGAAAGCTTGGCAATCTCCATTCGTCAAAATGTTGATATCAAAGAAATTAAAATAGGAAATTATGAAGCCAAGCTATTGCAATACGCAGACGATACCACAGCAACCCTGGCTGATAAAAATTCTGCAAAAACGCTATTTGAAGAACTAGAAGTATTTAAGAACTTCAGTGGGTTTATACTTATATACTTTACATCAATGCAAAACTTTTTAAAATTGGATATCTCCAGCATGACAAATGTACTTTCTGCAAGACTGAACATGAAAGATTATATCACTTTCTCTTTTACTGTCGACACTCACATATGTTGTGGAAAAATGTTGAACAGTATTATTTAACAATAACAAAGGGATTTCACGGGTTGCGTTTACGAGAGGTTATAATTGGAATAACGATGTCAAAATGTCCCTTGTTAAATTATCTGATATTAATTGGTAAATTGTATTTATGGGATTGCAGAAAGAAACAGGTACTTCCAAACATCGTACGGCCCCAAACGTGCGTTTTGTGCACTTTTCATAGAAATCGCATTGTTTTCCAGATTTGGCGATGATTTGAGGCCAGTACGAAGATTTTGAGATCTGGTGTGCGGAAAAGTGAGATTTCGACAAAAGTTGCTCCGCAAGGCCCCAAACGAGCGTTTTGTGCACTTTTCATAGAAATCGCGCTGTTTTCTCGATTTGGCGTAGATTTGAGAGTAGTACGACAATTTTGAGATCTGGTGTGCTCAAAAGTGAGATTTAGCCAAAATTTTCTCCGCATGGCAACAAACGTGGGAGTTGTGCACTTTTCATGGAAATGCCACTGTTTTCGCTTGGTGATGATTTGAGGCCATTACGACGATTTCGAGATCTGATTAGGTCAAAAGTGAGACTTTGCCAATATATGCTCAGCACGGCCCCAAACGTGCGTTTTGTGCACTTTTCATAGAAATGGCACTGTTTTCGCTTTTTGGCGATGATTTGAGGCCAATATGACGATTTTGAGATCTGGTGTGCGGAAAAGTGAGACTTTAAAATACACAACTTCGTTGGATAAAATGATCCTATAGTACAAAACAAAAGTAGTAGTTTGAAGATAAAGCTCAGGATTACAAGGATTGAAGTGGATTACAGTTTAGGTGAAATCAAAGTTGCCTTTGTTTGCCGGAGAGGCAGTGTCAATCGTGACATTTATCTGAAACCAAAATGCGTGCGTTATAAAGGCTCAGTCTATTTTGAGCTGCTTTACTTCGTATCATTTGTTTAGTGAACGTTTGCAACATAGAAAACTAAATTGTTTGTTTCTCATAACCTATAAGATATTTGTTGGCTCCTAGGAGAAAAATTACGGAGCCTCTTCGTCAATATTCGGGCATTTTCGGTTTTAGCCCCGGCACTTCGTGAATACTCTTCGTAAATGCATAGTAATGATACCGTCCCGCCGAAATGGCAAAATGTCGCTTAACTTATTTCCACGTTATATCGCCAAATGGCACAAAATATACAACTTAGTTGGACAAAAAGATCCTATAATATAAAACAAAAGTAGTAGTTTAGAGATAAAGCGCAGGATTGCAAGGATTGAAGCGGATTCCAGTTTTCATCATCATCATCATCATCATCATCTTGTCTCATCGGGCCAGTAGTCGCATAAGGCCGTCACGCTTTCTGACCAATGCTCTCTGTTTCGGGCCGCTGCTTTCACCACATTCCAGCTTGTCCATCCCGCTCTCTCCCTCTCTTTTTCAACCGTCCTTTTCCATGTTGTCTTCTGTCTCCTCCTTGCTCTCCGTCCCTCGGGTGCCCACCCCAATGCTGTAAAACAATCATTCTCGTCTTCTTTCCTTAGTACATGTCCTAGCCAATTCCACCTTCTCCGTCGTATCTCACAGCTGATGTTGTTGATGTCTGCCATCTCCACTACCCTGTTGTTAGATATTCTTTGTTGCCATCTGATCCTCAGAATCCTTCTCAGACCTTGACATTGGAAACTGTTGAGCCTTCGTTCGTCGGCTTTTGTGATCTTCCAGGTTTCACAGCCATATAGCAGAACCGGTCGAACTAAGGTCTTGAATAGGCGTATCTTGGTTTTTCTTCCTATTCCTCTGGCTTTCCATACCTTCCCTAGCCTCTTAAATGCACCACGAGCCTTCTGTAGTCTGTTCCTGATATCTTTACTGCCCCCACCCTCTTTGTCCACGGTAGCTCCCAAATATGAAAACTCCTCAACATCTTCAACCTCCTCACCATTCACCGCTATACTCTCCTTGTTGATAGCATATTCAGTCCTCAGTGTTTTGCACTTTCTTGCATTTAGCTTAAGGCCTACTCTAGCTGCTTCGTCTGTCAGTCTCCTAGTCTTCTCGTTCAAGTCATTAAACCTGGATGACAGCAAGGCGATATCGTCTGCGAAATCCAGGTCCTCCAATACTGTGGTGAAATTCCACCGTATCCCTCTTCTCTTGTCTGCTGTTGTCTTTCTCATGATCCAATCCAGAGCCAATAGGAACAAAAACCCCGACATCACACATCCCTGTTTTACTCCGGACTTGATCTTAAACCAATCTGATGTTTCACTTCCATCAATAACTGTGCACTCGAAGTCCTCATATATGTCTGCAATCGCTCTCACCATTTTGCTTGGTATCCCATAACTCTTCATGATGTTCCATAAGCTTTCTCTGTGTACCGAATCGAAGGCTTTTTCAAAGTCCACAAAGTGAATGTACAAACCCGCCCTCCATTCATTTGCCTGCTCCATTCATGTTCCTTAATATAAAGATCTGTTCAGTTGTGCTTCTCTGCGCTCTAAACCCAGCCTGTTCCTTTCGAAGCTTCTTGTCCACACCTATCTTAATCCTCTCCAACATCATCCTACAGAATATCTTACTAATGACGGGTAGTAGGGTCACTCCTCTCCAATTGTTACAATCGCGTATATCACCTTTCTTAAATATCTTAACAATAAGTCCCTTCTTCCATACTTTCGGCCACCTCTCAGTTTCCCAAAGCCTGTTATAACATCTAGTTGGTCTACTTGCCGTACCTTCCAAGTCAGCTCTTAGTAGGTCTGGACCCACTCCATCTACTCCTGCTGCTTTGCCGGTCTTTGTGTTCTTCAGTGCGTTCTTAACTTCTTGGACTCTCCATCTTCCTAGGTCAATTTCCTCAATCTCGTCCGTTTATTCTCTACTATATTCTTGCACCGGATTTGTTGGATCATCCCTATTTAATATCTCACAAAAGTGCTCTACCCATCTCTGCAGTTTTTCTTGCGGTTCTGTCTTAAGTTCCCCTTGTTTGTTTTTCACACCTACTTCTTGCCTTTTCCGTTCCCCAACAATTGTTTTGGTTATGCTGTATAGCTCCCTACTTCTACCATTCTCGGCAGCCTTTTCTGCTGCTGCAGCCCTCTCTTCTAACCAATTCCTCTTATCTTCTCTAGCACTCTGTTTCACTTCCTTGTCTTTCGCACTATACTCCTTCCTCCATCTCTGTTTTAATCGTTCCGATCTAGCACCTTCCATTTTGAGTTTTACTACTTTCCTCTCTGTGACGTTTTGCCATGTTTTGTCTCCTATCCATGTCTTACTCTGCTTTTTTGTACTCCCGATAACTTTCTCTGCAGCATCTCTATACATCTCCAAGATCTTTTCATGTTCTTCCTCCGGATCTTCTATGTCTCCTAGGGCTTCAAACCTATTTTTTACCTCAATGTTTTACCTCCTCCTGATCTCTTCGCTTTGCAGCTTGCGTACGTCAAACCTTACCCTTACCATCTTCCTCTTCTCAACTCGGGCTAACTTCAACCTTATTCTGGTTCTCAGAAGAAAATGGTCCGAGTACACATCTGCACCCCTCATCACTCTTGTGTCCAAGACAGATGATCTCATGCGTCCATTCACCATAATGTGGTCAATCTGATTTACTGTCTTTCCGTCTGGTGACCTCCAGGTCAGCTTATGGATCTCTTTGTGAGGGAATGTTGTTCCAGTTACAACTAGCCCATTTACACTACAAAAGTCACATAGTCTTTCCCCGTTCTCATTCATGACTCCGACACCAAACTTCCCCATTACCTCCTCCCTGTTAGTGTTGTTGCTTCCAACCTTTGCGTTTAGATCCCCCATCACCACAATTATGTCATGTCTACTGCAGCTTGAGATAGAATCTTGAAGTTGATTGTAAAATACATCCTTTTCCTCGCCCGCCGCTTCATTCGTTGGTGCATACGTTTGTATCACTGTCAGCTTTTTATATTTTGAGTAGAATCGTGCCTTGATAATTCTCTTGCTTATCGGCGTCCATTCCATTAGAGCTCTCTTGTTCCTTGCACTCATCATGATTGCCACTCCTCCCTGTCTAACTTCGTCATCTCCTGCATATACCACTTTTTCACCACCCTGCAGAGTTACTGAACCCATCCCATTCCATCTCGTCTCGCTTAAACCCAATATTTCGATTCCGTAATTCGCCATTTCTTTGGCCACTTGCGCCGTCCGTGTTTTTTCTGCCATAGTCCTTACATTCCAGCAACCAATGGTTGTCTGTTTCTTGGGGGATACTATGGGGCCTATCGGCCTTTGGGCTTCCCGTCGGCTTTGACCCAAGAGCGTCATTGTTGTCCCAGTAGCAGTACCTCCAGGTTGCATTGTAACATTGTAAACGCTTCCGGTTTCTGTAACATTTAGTTTTTTTACGGGGCAGGGTCGTTAGCCCTGCGCCCAACCCCCAACCTGGAGGGCCAGAGGATCACTCTTTGTCTGGTCTCTACCCTTTGACCTGTTCGGCATGGGTGGCCCTACCAGGAGTTCAAGCCTCCCGCCGACATAGCTCTAGGGGTCATTGAGACACACAAACTACTCCACCACGATAAGGTGATGATCCCAATCGGAGCAGGGATTCCAGTTTTGCTTGATATGAAAGTTGCCTTTGTTTGCTGGATAGGCAGTGTTAATGGGGAAATTTATCTGAAATCAAATGCGTGCGTTAGAACGGCTCAGTCTATTTTGAGCCGCTTTACTTCGTTACATTTGCTTAGTTAATGTTTGTAAGATGGAAAAATAAATTGTTTGTTCGTCATAATTTATGAGACATTTGTTGGTTCGTAGGAGGAAAATTAGTGAGCCTCTTCGTCAATATTTCGGGTATTTTCGGTTTTATTCACTTCGTGAATACTCTTCGTAAATGCATCGTAATGATACCGTCCCGCCGAAATGGCAAAATGTCACTTAACTTATTTCCACGTTATATCGCCAAATGGCATAAAATATACAACTTAGTTGGATAAAAAGATCCTATAGTACAAAACAAAAGTAGTAGTTTAGAGATAAAGCGCAGGATTGCAAGGATTGAGGTGGATTACAGTTTAACTTGAAATCAAAGTTGCCTTTGTTTGCAGGAGAGGCAGAGTGAATCCTGACATTTATCTGAAATCACAATGCGTGCGTTATAACGGCTCAGTCTATTTTGAGCTGCTTTAGTTCGTTGCATTTGCTTAGCTAATGTTTGTCTGATCGAAAAATAAATTGTTTGTTTATCATAAATTATGAGACATTTGTTGGCTCCTATGAAATTCATCAGTAGTGGAGTCCCAAGGCTACTTCGTTTCGGAGCGGCCATTTTTTCAGTTCTACGAACAACAAGCCAAATTCGCAAACGAAGCACATCACCTTACTCGCTTCTTTGAGAAAGTGGACTCTTAGCTACTTTCACGCTTAATGATGCTCATCAGGCAGCTACTAAAGATAAAAAAAATTGCTGTAAACTTGCCAAAAATCGCATACAAACCATATTTGAGCCGCTATTATAGCTCAACGAAGCAAAAACACTACGTCATAATGACGTTTCTAGAAAACTCGAGCCTTCAGTTGTTTAGAACAGCAACACTTTCCATGGTAACCCCAAATATGGAGTCACGAAATCCTATGGATCGGTTATATGCAGAAAATCACTCAAAAACGTAAAACGTCACTGACGACAATGACTTAAGGGAGTTGCACTAGCATTCACTTAGCCCATGTTTTTTTTAATTGCTCTAATCGGTTAGATTTAAAAGCTATGGTGCGTAGAATATCAATTTTGTTATCCAGGCGCAAAAGAAAACTGTCGAAGTCTAGGATGCCGCCGCGGACGCTTGTTGCAAAAACCTGATATTTGGCGACAATCAAACAGTAGTTATGAACTTTCCAATTGCTTGATTCTTTGTGCCAACAATATAAAATAGTATTTTCAGATAAAGTCAGTTTTTCACTAAACTTTTCTCGCCACCAAGTAGAAAAAAAGTCCAAAACGACGAGGATACACTGCAAGTAATTAACATGTGTCTTAGAGATTGATTTTCGAGGTTACATAAAGGACAGACTTGCCAGATTTAGAAATCGCACTGTTCTGCCGATTTGGCGATGATTTGAGGCCAGTACGCCGATTTCGAGATCTGGTGTGCTCAAAAGTGAGATTTTGCTAAAACTTGCTCCGCACGGCCCCAAACCTGCGTTTCGTACACTTTTCATAGAAATCGCAGTGCTTTCCTGATTTGGCGATGATTTGAGGCCAGTACGACGATTTTGAGATTTGGTGTGTGCTCAAAAGTGAGATTTTGCCAAAACTTGCTCCGCACGGCCCCAAACGTGCGTTTTGTGCACTTTTCATAGAAATCGCATGTCTCCATTTAGAATTCAGGTTTCAAAAAATGATGCCATCCAAGAATCAGGACCGCCATTTTAGAATTTTTCTCAAAGAAAACAATTATAAAAAATGGATAATTTATCCAAATCATCTGAAACTTGGTACAGAACATCGTAATAATCTGGAAATGTAGCACATCAAAGTACAAGTCCATATCTTTCTCCATTGAGCATTTAGGTTTCAAAAAATATGTTTTTTCCTAGCCATATTCAATGATGTCATAATGACGTCACAATGAGACATCGACACTGTCAATCTACTAACCTTATGATTTTGTACTATCTGCTAAATTTATAGTCTAAAGCGGTAATACTTTAGGAGTTATGATGGGGTACGTTTTAAGACATATCAGTGTCCGTACATGAAGCTGGTCATCAAAGCAGGGACAAGCCATGGAGCGGTGAGTACACGCTCTTTTGTACTCCGCATTTGTACTCTATTTAGACCTTTTTAAGACTATGCAAGACCAAACCAACTATCAGAACTATGACATAAGGTCCTAGTGCTACTCTAGGAAACTGTTTTCCCAACCGAAAGTGTTTGCTTTTGCATAGACATAACCCTCCCCTCAAGAAATCACTTTATGGCTTTTAGAGACAAAGGACGAGGGTTTATCTATACGTTTATGATAGATGTACTGTAGTTGATACACCAGGAAAGGAACACTTTGGTGTAAGTTTTGCGTGAATTCATCATTGTGCTTAGGAGTAATTAATAACTGAATAATTAATTAGCTGCAAATTTCAACCGTTAATAACATCGTCAGATCTTGTGTTTATGGCAGTGTTTATATCAATCGAGTTAGATCCCAAACTGATCTAACCGTGTTGCTAAAGTCAAGGAAACAGCTTTTAAAACGTGCGAGTTATTAACAGTTGAATTTTGTCCAATATGGCGGACCCAAAAGTGCGTCAAACATGCAAACGAGGCTATACTTTGAACGTTAATATCTCTGACGGGATTTTATCACACTTCCTCAAATTTGCAGGATATATACAACGTCTTTAATACTATTTGCCAATACAATCGACGTTATTATCGGCTCAACGGTTTGTTTCTAGCCTTGTTTACAAGTTTTTCAAACATGGAAAGGAGGCTACAATTTGATCGTTAATATCTCTGAGAGAACTACATCAAACAAATTCAAATTTGCAGGATATATAGCATGACTAATACTATCTGCGAATACACTCGGTTTTAATATCGGCTCAACCTTATGCTTCTAGTTCAAAACCTCGAACACATGCGAAAACACCTCAACAGAAGCTAATATAATATAATATAATATAATATAATATAATATAATATAATATAATATAATATAATATAATGTAATGTAATGTAATGTAATGTAATGTAATGTAATGTAATGTAATGTAATACAATATAATATAATATAATATAATATAATATAATATAATATAATATAATATAACATAACATAACATAACATAACATAACATAACATAACATAACATAACATAACATAACATAATATAATATAATATAATATAATATAATATGATATAATATAATATAATATAATATAATATAATATACTATAATATATCTGCTTATAATGGTGACCAAGCAGTAAAGGATGTGTTAAAGGTACAAAGACAAAGAGTACCGTACAACTAGGACAAAGACGTTAACTTGAACACCTTTCGCTCCAATTATCGCCACTGTGCAAATCTTTACCAAGCAGCGGATGCTTTGGGCCTTGAAATGCTACAAAGGTGCGCCAAACGGGCCTTGGGGTGCATGTCCTGGATCTGTCAGCAACGAGATATTGATGACCTAGCCTCGACGGTGCTATAAAGGTTCGCCAAACGGGCCTTGGGGTGCATTTCGATGATCTCTCAGCAATGAGAGACTGATGACCAAGCCTCAAGAGCCCTTGACACTGAGACATTATATGGAATGTACAAGTTAACGCTAGACTGTTCGCCAGAAACGTTTCACTTAAACGAAGATCAAACAGGTCGCGATGCAGATAAGGACATTGAGAGAGACGAGGAAGAGAAGAAGTCCAGGAAACGAAAAGCCACACCAACAGAAAGTGAGAGCGACTACGAACCTGTAAAGAAGGCAAAGGAGAAAACAGCAAGTGCCCTTACAACAGACAGCGAGAGCGATTTCCAAGCGCCCGTAAAGAAAACGCAAAAGAAAGCAGCAAGTCCCCTGAAGAGCGACAGCGAGCAGAAGAAAAGAAGCCATCATAAGGAGAGGATGTGTAGGATAACAGGCTGCTTCTTTTACGGCTACAACCTTCAACGTCATATACAAATCAGTAAGGGCGGCATAGAAGAGGAAGACATTCCCCGTTTGACGTCGATGATTTGAGGCCAGTGCCACGATTTTGAGATCCCGTGTGTTCAAAAATGAGATTTTGCCAAAACTTGCTCCGCACGGCCCCAAACGTGCGTTTTGTGCACTTTTCATGGAAAAGCACTGTTTTCGCTTTTTGGCGATGATTTGAGTCAAGTAGGATGATTTTGACATCTGGTGTCACTTTTGATCTCACTAGATCTCAAAATCAACGCACTGACCTCAAATCATCGTCAAAAAAGCGAAAACAGTACTTTTCTATGAAAAGTGCACAAAACGTACCTTTTGGACCGAGGGAAGCAAGGTTTGGCAAAATCTCACTTTTGAGATCACCGCATCTCAAAATCGTGGTAATGACCTCAAATCATCGCCAAAAACCGAAAGCAGTGCATTTCTATGAAAAATGCACAAAACGCACGTATGTGACCGTGCGGAGCACGTTTTGGCAAAATCTCACTTTTCAGCACACCAGATGTGAAAATCATCCTGCTTGACTCAAATCATCGCCAAAAAGCGAAAACAGTGCTTTTCTATAAAAGTGCACAAAACGCACGTTTGGGGCCGTGCGGAGCAAGTTTTGGCAAAATCTCACTTTTGAACACACGGGATCTCAAAATCGTGGCACTGGCCTCAAATCATCGACGTCAAACGGGGAATGTCTTCCTCTTCTATGCCGCCCTTCCTGATTTGTATATGACGTTGAAGGTTGTAGCCGTAAACGAAGCAACCTGTTATCCTACACATCGTCTCCTTATGATGGCTAGTAGTTATTAAAACCAGTAGTGTAGACCACCCTGAAAGTACTAAATCCCCACATTTTTCCGAAAACCCCTGTCATTCAATTTTTAGTACCGAGTATTTTCAAACTCTGATTAAAATTGTGATATTGATTTCTATGATTTAAATTGATTTTCATTTTAGAAAAATTTTTTTAAAACGGAAATAAACAACTCTTACACATGAAAACATTTTGTAAGAGTTGTTTCTACTTAACTAAGTTAAAAAAAAATTCTAAGAATTAAATAACTTAAATAACTTAAATAAATTCATGAAATGTAATATTTGTTTGAAATGACTGAACTGTAAAAAATTATGACCTCACTCGCTCGCCTTCGGCTCGCTCGCTCGGGGGGTTTTCGGAAAAATGTGGGGATTTAGTACTATCAGGATCAGCTACACTACTGGTTTTAATAACTACTTGTTTCGTTGTTTCGTTGTTTCGTTGTTTAGATATAAGGTTTTTTAGTATTTGGTCAGTGAATTTTATTGACAGTGATTAACAAAGTCTTGAAATACAAACACCTGCAGTTTGTTTTGACTATGGTTAAATATTTAATGATTTTACAGAATTTTCAAGAGAATGCTGAAGCGTCAGTTCACTTATAAACTTTATAAGTAAACTTCACTCTAATCTTTATAAGAAAACTTTACTCTAAACTTTATAAGTAAACTTTAAGGGATTTTACCCAAATTATCTTAACAAAAGAAAGAATATTCCAGACGGGTTTTCCCCTCAAAATACTAAAGACAAAAGATTGCATACCAAATCTCACTAGCAACGGAGAAAGCTGAAAATGGATTTCAAGTTTAGTTTTCAAGTTCTGCGTTGCTAGTGAGATTTGGTATGCAATCTTTTGTCTTTTCTCATTAAAATTAATGATTCACAGGTAGAAGTAATAAAGATAAAAAACAAGCCTGAATTTAATTGATTTTTGTCTGTAGGGAGTGTAAATATTTTTGAAATTACGTTGTAGCGAAAATAAATAAAATTGAAATTTAAAAAAAATAATATTTACATATTATAAAAGGATGTCTTCAAAAGATTTAACTAATCTTTCAATCGAAGAATTAAAGAATATAAAAAGAGATAAACAAACTAAATTGAAAACAGAGTATTCTGAATATAAAAATCAAGAGAAACAAAAACTGATTGATGAAATTGAGGAAATAGAAAAACAAAGAAAAAATATAAATAAAGCTAAAACAAAATTAAGAAAGAAAATGAAACCTAAATCAAAACAAAGAAAGAAAATGAAACCTAAATCTAAACCTAAATATAAACCTAAACCAAAGAAAATTAAAACATTTGATGATTATTTTCTTGAATGTATAAAGAATAAAAAAATACCAGAAGATACTCCAAAATATTTAAGAAAAGCTATTGAAAAAGCAGTGAGAGAGTATCAAATTGGAATTAAACTTGAAAAATCTGCTCTTGATAATTTTACTGAGAAGTATGTTATTGAAGGAAAACCAAACATCTTTCCTAATGATTATTTAAAAGAAAAAGTCTCACAGTTAAAAGATTTTCTTAGAAATCATAGAAATATTAAAGTTAGATTTATATTAGTTTGTTTAATGGAAAAAGTGGAGTTTGAAAAAGATAAAATTAGACCTATATATATTAGAGATAAAGCTTATTTTAATTCTGAAACACATATTAATCTTGAAAGTTCAGATGTTAAAGAGATTTTGTTTAAAATAATTAAAGAAATTCTTAATAAAGTTTTAATTTATCAAAGAAATGGTTCAGGTTGGTATTTTAAAGAGGTTTTATCATTAGAAATTCATACTATAGATTACAAACCTTTGAAAGGATCAACATATATTAAACTTCCTGATTTTATTTCAAAAAAGAAAGCGATAATTAACTTAGAAAATAGAAAAGATAACAAATGTTTCATGTGGTGTATTTTAAGACACCTACATCAACCTAAATATAGACATCCTCAAAGGATATCAGATTTAAAACAATATGAAAATGATCTTAATTTTAAAGGTATAGATTTTCCAGTAAAATTAACAGATATTAAAAAGTTTGAAAAACAAAATCCGAATCTTCCAGGAATAAATGTATTTTCAATTAATGAAAACAATAAATTTTATCCTTTAAGAATGAATGATAAAGATTGTAATAATTCAATAGATTTATTTCTTTATGAAGACTCTGGAAAATCACATTATACACTTATTAAAAATTTTTCAAGATTTATTAATTCACAAGTTAGTAAAAGTAATTATAAAAAATATTCTTGTAAAAAATGTTTATCTTTTTTTACAAAAGAGGAATTATTAGATAAACATATTAGCTATTGTTCTAATAATGAAACAGTTGCAGTAAAAATGCCTACTAAAAACTCATTTCTATTCTTTAAAAATTATAATAAAAAATTACCTTTACCATTTGTAGTTTATGCTGATTTTGAATGTTTCACAAAACCAATGGAAAACTGTGAACCAGATCCAAATAATTCTTTCACAATGGAATATCAAAAACATGAGCCTTGTGGATTTTGTCTTTATATTAAACCATTAGATAATATTGATATTCAAATAGAACCAAATCCATTAATTTACACAAAGAAAACAGAATATGAAGATATTTCTAAAATATTTGTGAAAAAGTTAGAATCAATTACTAAATCGTTGTATAAAAATTTTTACACCTCCCCAAAGAAAATGATATTTACAAATTCTAATAGACAAGATTTTATTAATTCATCTGTTTGCCATATTTGTGAACAACCATTTCAAAAAGAAGACCGAAAAGTTAGAGATCATTGTCATTTCTCTGGTGAATATAGAGGAACTGCTCATAGTAGTTGTAATCTTAATTGTAGAAAACCTTTAATACTTCCAGTAGTATTTCACAATCTTCAAGGATATGATTCTCATCTTTTTATAAAACAATTATCAAGATTAAAAGGAGATTTATCTTGTATTCCATCAACGGAAGAGAAATATATATCATTTTCAAAGAAAATTAAAGTTGATGAATACAAATCGAAAAAGACAAATGAAATAGTGTCATTAAATTTTGAAATTCGTTTTATTGATTCATTTAAATTTATGCAAACTTCTTTAGCAAATCTTGTTAAAAATTTACAACCAAATGATTTTCACTCAACAAAAAAAGTATATAATAATATTGAATTATTAATAAGAAAAGGAGTATATCCTTATGATTATGTAAATTCATTAGAAAAATTTAAAGAAACACAATTACCTCCAAAAGAAGAATTCTATTCACAATTAAATAATGAAGACATATCTGATGAGGACTACAACCATGCACAAAACGTTTGGTCACAATTTAATTGTAAAACTATTAAAGATTATCATGATTTATATCTTAAAACAGATGTATTACTTTTAGCTGATGTCTTTGAAAACTTTCGTAAGACATGCTTGAAACATTATAATTTAGATCCAGCTCATTATTATACATCACCTGGATTAGCTTGGGATGCTTGTCTTAAAGAAACGAAACAAAGACTTCAATTATTGCATGATTATGATATGTTAATGACGTTTGAAAAAGGAATTAGAGGTGGAATTACTCATATATCAAAAAGATATTCAGAAGCAAATAATAAATATATGAAAAATTATAACCCAAAGAAAGAATCAAAATTTATTACTTATCTTGATGCTAATAATCTTTATGGTTGGTCAATGATTCAAAAACTTCCAACTCATGGTTTTAAATGGATGAAAAATCTTTCAAAAGAAAACGTAATTAAACTTTTGGAAAAGAAAATTACAAATCATGGTTATATATTTGAAGTAGATCTTGAATATCCAGAAAAATTATGGAAAGAACATAATGATTATCCACTTGCTACAGAGAAGTTAGATTTTGATTCCGTTGAGAAACTTGTTGGATCTTTTTACAATAAAAAGAATTATGTAATACATTATAGAAATCTTAGACAATGTCTTGAATTAGGACTTAGGCTTAAAAAAGTACACAGAGGAATATCATTTTATCAATCTGAATGGATGAAACCTTATATAGAAAAGAATACAGAATTAAGAAAACAATCAAAAAATTCCTTTGAGAAAGACTTTTTCAAATTAATGAATAATTCAGTTTTTGGTAAAACAATTGAAAATATTAGAAAAAGACAAAATGTAATACTTCTTGATAATGCTGAAAAAGGAAAGAAATTATCATCAAAACCTAATTTTAACCACTCAACAATATTTGATTCTAATTTAATTGCAGTTCATATGAAAAAGACAGAAATATATTTTAATAAACCGATTTATGTGGGTCAAGCTATTCTTGATTTGTCTAAATTTCATATGTATGATTTTCATTATAATTATATTAGAAAGAAATATGGAAATAAAGCTGAATTATTATTCACAGATACAGATTCATTAATGTATGAAATTAATACAGATGATTTTTATCATGATATAAGAAAAGATATCAAAAAAAAGTTTGATACAAGTGATTATCCTGAAGATCATAAATCTGGAATTAAAATTGGAATTAATAAGAAAGTAATAGGTATGTTTAAAGATGAAGCTTGTGGAAAACAAATTACTCATTTTGTTGGTCTAAGACCTAAGCTTTATTCTTTTAAAGTTGAAGACATCGAAGATAACCTAGTAAAGAAATGTAAAGGAATTAAGAAGAATGTTATTAAAAGGGAAATAACATTTGAAGATTACAAGAAATGTTTATTCTCAGAAAAAGAAGAAATGAGAACAATGAATATAATCAGAAGTAAAGATCATCAAATTTACTCGATGAAAATGAATAAAGTAGCATTATCTGCAAATGATGATAAAAGACTGATTTGTAAAAATAAAATTAATACTTTAGCTTTGAGAAAATAAAAAAATAATAATATAAAATAAAATGATTAATTTCACAAAAAAAGATATTTTATTAATATATTTAAGAAGACTTTTTTTAATAGAAGATTTTGATGAAGAAATTAGATATAAAAGGTATAAGAGAGAAAGATTTTATAAAAGAGAAAATTTAAAAAATTTAAAAAAAAAATAAAAAAAAGAAAAAATAAAAGATTAAAAATGTATACAGAAGAAGAGATTAAATTATATTCTTCCATATTAAGATCTTATGAAAAAAGTAAAATCAAAAAAAAGAAAAAAAGAAATAAACCAATATATGAAAAATGCAAACATGAGAATAAAGAAATTATTGATTATGCTGAAGTTTGTTGTGATTGTGGTCTTCAAATTCAAAGAATATTAAATTATGATGTTAATATATCTGATTGGGAAAGATGTTGTTATAGAAAAAAATCAGTATATCAAAGAAAGTATTTTTTTAAGAAAAAGATCAATGAAATACAAAAAACTTTTGATATAAAAAATGATGATATTTCTAAGATTAATGAAATACTTTATAAAATTGATAATGCAAACTTAATTAAGAAAGTAAATACACAGTTTGAAAGAAAGAGAATCATTAATATTACTTTTATTATAAAAAAGATTTTAATTATTCTAGGTTATAGTAATGTTGATGAAATATTACCACTAAAACTTTCAGAAGAAACAAAAGCTTTTTATGAAGAATGGTGGGAATTAGTTAAAAAAGAAATTATAATATCATAATTTTAATTGAGTTTTGAAATTAAGTTGTAGCGGGGAAAAAAAAATTTATAATTTAAAAAAAAAAATATTTATAAAAATAAAATGATGTCCTCGCAAAGCAAATCTAATAATACGCAATACAAAGCAATTCCCATATCTCTTTTTGGCATAAGATATGCTGATAAAATATTATATGGTAAAATGTTTATGATTGATCTTCATTTTTATAATATTTTTAGAAATTATCAAAAATATTTTGAGTTAATATCAAATGATCTTCTGCGAAAAATTAATTCAAATAAAAAATTAAAAATCGATGATATAAAGAAATATTTTCACAATATAATAAAACGTAAAGACAAACTAAAAAGAAGATATTTGAAAAGAATCAGAAGTGAAATAAAATATGTAAATGAAAATTTAATGAAAGACGAATATATAAAAAAAGTCAAATATAATGAATATGATTATGATGGAGACTATGATGATATATTCTTAATTTCTCATCATGAAAATTTAAAAATTTTTATACATTCTAATTATATAAGTTATGACAATATTAAAAGACTTTTGTTAAGACAAAAAAAATATAGAGAAAAATTATACCATGAACAAGTTTTTGAAAATCAGCGTCAATTTTCTTTGAAAAAAGATAATGAAGAAATATATAAACAAATAAAGGAAATGATTAAAAAATTTGAAAGTTATTTTGTTTACGAAGAAGGAGTAGAAAGAATAAGTATGTTTGATTATATAAAAGAATGTATGGGTCTTAATTCTGATTCTGATTCTGATTAAAATTATTAGCCTCAAATGAGGCTTTTTTTTATGCCGAAATTTATAATTTTTTTAAAAAAAATTATTTAAAAAAAATTATTTAAAAAAAATTTATTTATAATAAAATGACCACTACGCAATACAAAGCAATTCCAATCACTCTTTTTGGTGTAAAATATTTTGATAAAATATTATATGGTAAAATGTTTATGATTGATCTTCATTTTTATAATTTATATAGGAATTATCAAAAATTTTATGATATAAAAAAGAGAGAAATTGAAGATTTTTTTGAAGAAAATAAGAAAATAAAAATGAAAGAAATAGTTTCAAAATATCAAGAAAGTAATAAATTTTATAGAGAAAAAATAAATATTTGAAAAAAATAAGAAAAGAAATAAATTATATGAAAAAATATTTAATGAAAAAAGAGTATAAAAGAAAACTTATATATAAATATATTTATAAAGGATATGAAGTTTCTTGGAAAAAAGAAAGTTATGATAGGAAATTTAAAATTATTAATTTTGCAAGATTGGATTCTTATATTTATAGATCTTTTTTATATGATTTTGAAAGTCTAGAAATATTTAAATTTTGTAATAATAAAATGAATATTTTAGATTTTAGAGATATAGAAGAATTAAGAAAAATTAGAGATTTTTTTTCATTAAAAAGAGAACAAAAAGAATTATATGAAGAATTACGAAATTTAATTAATGAATTTGATTGTTATTTTAAATATTATTTAAATTATTAACCTTTTAAAAAAAAAATTTAAAAATAAAAATATTTATATATAATAAAATGCAACTTACATCTCCCGAAAACATTTCTAAAGAAAATCTTATTTTTCATGATGCTAAACAATATAAAGTCAAGAATTCTAAAATGAAATATCATCGTATGAAAATTGAAACAACTTATCCTAATGGTAAACAAGGTCCTCTTATAATTGAAACACCTTTACTTTTTAGTTTTGGTGTATCTGAAAGAAAGAATCAAGAATCACAAGAATTAGTTGGATATACAATTCCTGTTTGTTTATGGGAAAAAGATAAAGAACCAACAAAAGAAGAAAAAAAGTTTTTTAAAACATTAGAAAATATCCAACAACTTTGTTTTAATCATCTTGAAGATACAATTGGTGTTGAAGAATCTCAAAATTTATCTCAAATGTTATATTATAAAAAGAAAGAATATACTGATAAAAAAGGAAGAATAAAAAAAGTAAATGATGACAGTGTTTCACCAGTTTTATATGCAAAACTTATATATTCAGAAAAATCTAATAAAATTCTATCTTTGTTTAAAACAAAAGGAAATAAAAATGTTGATCCATTTGAATATCTTAATCAATATTGTAAAGTAAAATTAGCTTTAATAATTGAGAGTATTTATATTTCCAAATTAGTAAAATCTATTCAAGTTAAAGTTCATGAAGTTTATGTTAGACCATTAAAACCAAGAGAATCATTATTAATGATTAAAGAAGAAAGTGATGACGAAGTCGATGAAGAAAATGAAGAAGGTGATTCACAGGATTTGTTTTAAACTGAAATAAAGTATTAGCCCTTTTTAGGGCTTTTTTTTATGTCGCTTGAAACAATTTTTAATACTACAATAGTATTAAAAATCTTTTAAATTACTCAAAGGAATCCACGAATTAAACTTGTCAGGATATCCACTCCATTTAACTAAAGCTAACTTTTTCTTGGTGTCTCGTTTCAATACTTTCTCAATTCTATATATTTCTTGTTTTGCTTTTTGTAATTCTTTTTCATAAAAAGATCCTTTTACTTCTTCATCCATTAAATCAACAATTTTATAGGTAATAGGTTTTGTATTTAATATTTCATTAACCACAAATATTTCCTCTGTCCAGTTTGGAGTATATCCTTTATCAAATACAGGTCTCTTATATTTTGATATACGAACGAAATCTCCAACCTTAAATTTTATTTTTCCAGGTTTCAAATAAATTAAATCTGAATATAAATTAGCATAAACTTTTTCTTCGTTTTCTTTTTTACTAGCTTGAATTGGAGTCATTTTAATACTAGAATGTCTTGTTTTATTATAATCATTAACTAATTTATCAAGGATGTTCCAATAAACAGTATTGTTATTTACACTGAACATCTTAAACATTCTGGTTTTCATTGTTTTATTCCATCTCTCAACAATGCTTGATTTCTCTTCATTCTCTGTATGATATAATTTGATTTTATTCTTTTCAAGGAGGTCCTTAAAATGTTTACTGATAAATTCAGAACCTTTATCTGTCCAAAGCATTTTTGGTTTACGTTTACTTTTTTTAAATATATCATCAAATGCTTTACTAACACTTTCAGTCTTTTTGTTTTTCAATGGTTCAATCCATCCATATTTACTAAAAATATCTATTACCATCAGTAAATAATTTATTCCTTTATTCCATTTACTAAACTTTTGCATTTCAACCAAATCTGCAGCCCAGATTTCATCAATCCCATTTGATATTACAGTTCTCTTTGAAAAATTTCTAGTGATTGGTTTATGTAATTCATCGGCTAATTGTTGAGTCCAATCACTATTATTACTCAACGCCGCTTTACGTTTTTTGTCTTCTTTGGTAAACCCAAACCAAGTTTTTGTTTAGTATTTATAATAAATCTCGCTGTTTGTCCCCATTTCGGTATTTCACCGTATGGAATCAGATCTAAAGATTTAACCATTTGTCTATCACATTCATTCTTATTTTTTCCCATATCATAACATATATCATGATAAGCAGCAATTTCATCTACTTTATTATATGGTTTAACCATCCATTCTAATACTTCACCTGTTTCAGGATCATATCTTAATTGTTCATTCAAAGGGTTATACGGACCCATGTACTTATATTCTCCAGGAGTCCAACCACCTTTTGGTTTTGGCAATTTTCCAATGAGTTTATGAATATCTACACTACCTCCTTGGTCTAGATCTTTTCTATTTGTTTTATATTTTAATTTTGGTCTTATTTTTGTTGATATTTCATCCAATGCTTTACTACCAACATCTTGAATCATTGGAGTTAATTTATTTAATCCATAATTAATTGCTTTTTTCTGTAAGTTTTTATTTCTCATAGCTTCAGATATACCATATCGTCCCATTTCTACTGTTTTTTACCTAACCAAGGTAAAGCATGAGTTAAACCTGTTAATGCTAATTCACCCAAGCCTTCTCCTTCTGATGTTTTGAGAGGAGATGTTTGTGAAGAAGAAGGCTGAATTAGTTTCCCTGTTTCTTAACAAATCGTGTTTTTTTTATTCCACAAGAAGCACAAGTACACCAATACATTTTTCTTCCATTTTTAGCAGTTTGATAACCTTCTGGTTTCACACATTCTGTTTGTTTTTTTTCTTTCACACAATAAGATTTCATTTTATTATATATTTAGATAAAAAATTTTTTTAACTTTTACACTTTTTATATAATTCATTAAATAAAAAAGAATGACGAATTATTTTCCATACAAATTAAAATTATCTGAATCTCAATTAAAAAAATTAGCAAAAGCTTATAAGGATAGATCAGAGATTACTTTAAGAATTACTAAAAATAATTTAGTTGGATCAGATGAATTAATGTTGACAAAAACACAAATTAATAAACTTAATAAAGCTAAAACTAATGGAGTTGGTTCTGATATTAAAATAACAAAAACACAAATTAGAAAAGTAGTAAAAGAAGGTGGAAGTTTGTTTGGATCTCTTATTTCAATAGGTTCAAAATTTCTTCCAATGGCTACAAAAGTTGCTAGTAAAGCAGCTCCAGCACTTGCTCAGGGTGCTTTAACAGCTTTAGGATCACTTGGAATTGATAAAATTTTTGGTAAAGGAATTGATATTCCATCTGAATATTTATCTAAATTGATGAGTCTTAAAAAAGAATTAACAAAAAAACAAATTGATGATTTAAATAAAGCTAAACAAAAAGGTGGAGCATTATATTTTAAACCAACACAAAGACAAATTGAAGGAGGATTTTTAGGAACTCTAGCTGCAATTGGTATTCCTATGGCTATAGAATTAGCATCAAAAATATTTGGAAAAGGATTACAAGTTTCAAGAACAGGAAAAGGAAAAGGAAAAGGATTACAAGTACCAATAGCAGGAAAAGGAAAAGGAAAAGGATTACAAGTAAGTGCTAGACCAGGAATGATACCTTATCAACCACCTCCATTTTTTGGAACATGGGAACAACAAGGGAAAGGTAAAAAAAAAAAGGACAAGGATTATTACTAGGATCGAACAGTCCATTCAACCAAATTCCAGTATTAGGAGCAATACTTTAAAACCTATTTTCAAAGATATTCCTCTCAGTAATTTTGATCTTTTAGAATATATAGATTATCTTAAGATACCAAATTTTAAAGGAATTTTTTCTAGAGATTCAATTGATCATTTTCATGAAAAAGGATGTTGTATAATTAATCTTGATGATAAAGTAGGACAAGGAACTCATTGGGTTGCAGAATTCATAAAACCACCATATATTTACTATTTCGATTCTTTTTCACTTCCACCACCATTAGAAATTATAGAACATGCAAAAAGATTAAACCTAGGTTTTATTTATAATAAAGGTTATCCAATTCAAGATATCTATTCTGTTAGATGTGGTTATTATTGTTTATATTTTCTTGATAATATTTATAAGAAATCTTTTTACAACCTTTTAAAAGTTTTTAAAATTGATGATCAACAATATAATGAAAAGTTTATAAAAAATTATTTTATATAAGTTATTAAATAAAATGATTCAGAATAGAGTATTAGTTTTTAAAAGTCTTGATGCTAAAAAACAAAATCCATCAAATAAACCAGGTAATTTTACTCTAAAATTTACTCCTGAATTGAAATTGGATCCAAACACTACTCATTATTTAGCATTAGACCATCTTTCTATGACTGCTAGTTGGCATAATATTAGACCTGAATATCAAAACAATGAATTGAAAATATCAAAAGATAAAGGTAAAACTTATATAACAATTGTATTTCCATCAGGTATTTATGATTATCAAGATATAAATACTCTTATTCAAAAAAGAATAGGTAAAATTGTAAATACAGAAAATTATGGTATTAATATACTTTTTGATCTTACAACATATAAAGTATTTATTGCACTTGATGAAAATTATTACATTGATTTTTCCAATAGTGGTAATTTTGGTAAATTATTAGGATTTGAAAAGAAAGTTTTAAATAAAAGTGCATATGGAAAGAATTTTCCTAATATTAGTAATGATATTGATAATTTATATATTAGAACTAGTTTATTATCTGATAGTATTATCTCAGGAAAACGATCAAATGTATTATACACATTTTCAACTAATACAAAAACAAGATCATTACCATTTGAAATTCAACCTATAAATTACTTATGGAATAGAATGAATAGAAATGAAATTTTTGAAGTGAAATTTTATATTACAGATGACCAAGATAGAGAAGTTGATTTGAATGATATTGATATAAGTTTGACTGTTGTTATTGGTGAAAGAAAATAAATAATATTATAATGTATAAAATAAATAATATTATAATGTATAAATAAAAATGGAAAGACGAATAAGAAATTATGATACTGGTGAAGATTATTATACAGATACAGAGACAAAAGGTGGTGGTGTTTTTGATGTATTGAGTAATATTGGAGCTAAACTTACTGGAAAAACTGCATCTAAACTTGCTTCAAAAGCAGCAGAGAAATTAGTAGAAAAAGGTTCTGAAAAGATTGGTGAGAAAACTGGACAATTAATTGGTGAAACGATTTATGATAAATTTAAACCTAAACCTAAATCATCAAAAAAGAAAGAGAAGAAACTTGAAATTGAAACTATACCAGAAGAACTTATTCCTGAAATTCAAGATTATGTAATACCACAAAAAGAAAATATAAATCCACCGAAAGAAGATAAAGGTGAAAAAATTGTTAAACTTTTACAAAAAAATAATGATAAATATTCTTATGTCAAAGATGTTTATAAAGATCTTCTTTAAAAAAAATTTTTATATAATCTTAAAATAAAATGAATGGAAATTTTAGAAGCCCGAATTTAGTAAAGAGATATGAATATACTTATTATGATTTAGAATCACCATTGAATTCTAATATTGCAAATAATGCTAGACAAACAAAGGATACTTATAGATTCTCAGTTGATAATTCATCAGAAGCTAATCCAATTGATTGGTATAATGCTTATTTAGAAGTTAAGTTTAAACTTGTTCAAACTGCTGATGGAACTGGAATAACAGCAGGAGCTAATAATGGCGACCAAGATTGTACCACAACTAATGGTCATACTTTCATTAATGAACTCCAAGTTGAATGTAATGGAATAACTGTGTATAATAATACAAGAGCTAATGAAACATCAAATGTTTTATCTCTTTTGAAATATACTAAAAGTTATGCGGATACAATTGGTCAAGATCAATTTTTCTATATAGATACATCTACAGGAACTACAGAAGGACGAGATAATCAACCATTAAGAAATGAAGGTTTTGTTAGACGGAAAATATTAACAGATGCTGCAAGTGAAACTGTTTTTTCAATTCCTCTGAATTTATATAGTTATTTTGCAGCTTTCAAAAATAATCTTCATCCTAATATCAAAATGAATATTTTATTAAAACTAGAAGAAGATAATAATATTATTTTCAGAAAAAATGCTGCTCCAGATTCAAAAGTCATTATCACTAATTTACGATTATGGTGCCCGAAAATTATTTTTAATGGAGAAGGAATGAAGTTGTATCTTGAAAATTATTTAAAACCAAAAAAGTGGACTTACTTGAGAGAACATAGTGAAATATTACAAACATCATCAATAAATAGTTACTTTCGTATAACTACAGGAATTAGAAGACCAAGACATGTTTTCATATGGGTGGTACCTACAGCAAGTTATGGAAATCAGGAAAGAAATATTTTCACTTTTAAAACATTCAGTATTGGTGCAAATAATCGTAATTTTAGTAGAATACAATTAGAAGTAAATAATAGTATATACTATCCTCAATTGGAAATGTCAACAAAAGAAGAATCAAGACTTTATCGAACACTGATGTCATATTCTTCAGCTTATAATGATTTACTAAGTGGACCAATAATTGATAGAACAAATTTCAATAATCTTTTTGGGATTTTATATTTTGATCTTAGAAATCAAGATGAAGATGTTAAAGATGGTGTTGTTTCACTAACTTTTAGATATGAGTTGAGTGGTGCTAATCCAACGAATTATACAATTAACGCATTGGTTTTACATGAAAAAGAAATTGAATTATACACTTCATCTGGAAAAATGCTTATAAAAGCATAAAAAGTTATATAATCTTTTTTTTTGATTTTAATACTAATTGAAGTATTAAAATCTAAGACTTTACCCATTTATTATACATTTTTTCATGTAATTTTTTATCAATAGCTTCTATTCTTAATAATTCATCATTAATTTGTGAAATATCATTTCTTATAACTGGTGAATTATTTCCAGCAGCTATTGAACCGATTAATACTTTTAATCTATCTGTTAATTCTTTTGGATCTTGATAATACATAACACTTGATCCGACCATTTTAGATTTTCCTGATGATTTATGAGGTGGCATATTACTTAGCATATTTAAATCATTAAATATTTTTACAGCATTCATTGAATATTTTGTTTTAGGATTGTATCTCTTTGTTAATAGGCTTATAAGAGATTTATCAGCATCTGCTTCATAAATTAATTTACCACCACGATAAGCATTCAGTTTTAAATTGTTCATTAAGTTTGGTAAATCAATCATTAATCCACCATATTGATTATTTTGAATTTTATAAGCATTTCTTCTTGGTTGTTTATATCTTCGTTTTCCCAAACCTTGACCTTTTATTCCGCGACTTATTGCAATTCCTATCAATCTTTCCTTAAAAATATTTAAAGTATTAAACTTTTTTATTTTTTCTAAAGTTTCTGGTTTAGGATTTTTTGCTTTGGGTTTAGCTTTTTTAATTCCTTTTTCATCTATTGAAATATCAGCAGTACTTAGTTTTTTTTGTATTTCTTTAATTGATTTATCGGCATCTTCAATTTGATCACTAATATCTTCAGCATCTTTATAAAATGATGGTAATTCATAACCATATTCAGCTAATATATCAATTGATTCTTTATTATTTAAAGATTTATCTAAATAATATTTTTCTATTTTTGATTTTGAAGGTTTTTCTGATGTTTTTGGTTTTTCTGATGTTGAAGGTTTTTCTGATGTTGAAGGTTTTTCTTCATCTTCTGGTTGTATTTGTGGTAATTCTTGATTTAATGTATAAATATCTTGTATACCCTCTTTTATAGCTTTTTGATTTTGCATCATCTGTCCAGTCAAAGCAAGTTGATTTTCTTTCAACTGTTCAATCACTTCATCCTGTTTTTCATCTGTCTTTTTCTGTTGTTCAACAATAGTTTCTTTTAATGGTTCTCTTAATGTTTTAAAATATTCACTCATAACAACATCACGGATTTGACCTTGATCTTTCACTTCATTTTTAGCTGCAGTAACAGCTTTAGCTATTTTATATCCTTTATATTCTGAATCTGCATACTTTTTGATATTTTCTAAATTCATTTTTATTATAAGATTATATAATTATTTGTAAAAATAATATTTAATTTTATTCAAATTATCTAGCATTATAATAAAAAAAGTATGAAAATCCCAAATTATGATTCGAATCAAAAAACAAAGTCTAAAAAACTATGTAATTTCTTAGATGAAGATTTCAGAATGCTTATTGCTGGTCAAACCCGTTGTGGAAAAACAAATACTCTAATGCATATGATAAGATCCCCATTAGTTTACTATGATAAAATTTATTATTATGGTCCTAATCATAATCAAGAAAAATTACAAGATCTTAAAAAAATAATGTCTCGAATTAGTGAAAAAGTTGGATACTCTGTTTTAGAATTTCCAGAAGATATAATGGAAACAACAGAATATCCAGAAGATAATAGAAAAATTGTTGTATTTGACGATCTTGTTAATGCTACAGATGGAATTCAGAAAAAAATAGCAAATCATTATACTGATGGAAGACATCATGGTATCAGTCCTATTTATCTAAGTCAGAGTTATTATGATGTACCCTCAAAATTAAGATTAAATTGTTCTCATATGATATTATATCCACCTGTGAGTAAAAATCATTTGAATCTTATTGCAAAAGAAAATTTGATTGATCCAAATCTTTTTAATAAACTTAGACCTTATGAATTCTTGTTTTTAGATAAAGAACAAAAATCAGTTACTAAGAATTTTGATGAAAAAATATAATTATAAAATAAAAATGGGAATATTCAATAATATCAATCAATACACTAATATTGATATCAACGAATATATTAGACAAGTCAGTCAAGAAATACATGCAAATACAGGAATGAAATTGGATGCTAACAATAATTATGATATTGAACAAAAACGATTAGTAAATCTTGGAGAAGGTATTAATTCTTCTGATGCTATAACTAAACATCAATTTGAAACTGGATTAGAATCAAAACCTAATCCTACTGAAGTTATTCTTGTTAATGGAGCAAATCATATGACTGGTCATCTTGATTTAGGTGGAAATAGAATCATTCGTCCTGGAGGAATTGAAATGAATCGAAAATTAATTACAAATATGGATACAGATGAGAATGATGATTTATCAGCTGTAAATATGGAAACTTTGAAGAAATATCATCCTAATGTACCTGCTCATACTCATGAAGTTACTAAAAATATAGATTTGAAAGAACTTTATAATGTTATACAAAGTAAGCAACAAAGTTTTGGTTATTTAACACAAAATTATAACAATGTAATTTCTTATAATGATGCAAAGAATATTTTCTTATCACGTAAAGAAGTCTCTCCAATGGAAAATGATATTGATATCAATAATAATCGAATATATAATCTATCAAAATTACCTACATTTGACCATGAAGTACCGAATAAAGAATATGTTGATCAACAAGATAATAACTTAAACAATATGATAAGTGAATTAAACACAAGAAAATTAAGCAATCCTTCTGGAAAAACCCTTATAATGCAAAGACAAAAAATTAGAGGATTGTTAACAGATGAAAATGATCCAAATTCAGCAAGCAATGTTCAATATGTTAAAACAAAAACCAGTGAAAATACTACAAAAATAACTAAATTAGAACAAGATTATAAAGATTATGTTAATAAATCTCATATCTCTTCTACTTTTTACCAAAAAGATCAATTTAGATATTTAATGGAAAATGTTAATGAAAGTAGCAGTGAATATGGAATTACAGTATTTGGAATAAATGATTTTTCGGGGAGTCCTCATTTATTCAATAAAAAAGCATATGATTTTAAAATAAATAAAAGTTCAAGTGATAATAAATACTCAGGAAGACTTAGTTTTAATTTATATAAAATTCCTGAAGGAGAATATACTATTTGTATTGAATTTTTTCCACTTTCTATGACAAATGTGAGTGTTGATGTTGTAAGTACAAGTTTAAATATTAATCAACAATCTACAAAAAAGTTTTCTAATTATACAAGATCAATTATTCATTTACATAAATGGAAGATTTCCCCACCTGAGTATATTTATGTTGACATGAAATGTGATGCAATTTCATCTTCTCCTAATCAAGGACAAGGATATTTAATTATTTATGGTGTTAAAAATTACGTAGCAGACGTTGAATCAAGTGTTTATGATTCACCATTCAATTTTGAAAATAAGAAAATGGAGATGCAGACGGATATTGTTATGAATAATCATGATATTAGTATTAAAAATCCAACAAAAGATGATCAACCTGTTAGTTTAGCTTTTTTGAAATCGTTGAAAGAATATTTTGTCATTACAGGTTATCATTCTAGTACTGATGGATTTTATGTAAAATTCAATTCTGGAATAAATTCAATCGCTTTTCCATTTGATTGCACTTTAGAAACATTAAACTCTTTCGTTCTTAGCAGAGTAATTACAAACTCTGTTCGTTTTAATATAAAAATAAAAATAATTGGTCAACCAGATAGAATTTTAATTTCTGATGATAATGTTGAACAAACTTTTACAAATATTAATCTACTATATAGAAAAAATGCAAGATTTAGCGTTGAAATAGTAAAAAAAAATCCTACTGGTCTAGCTGATTATCCAAATATACCTATTTCATTTACTTTTACATTCAGTAAAAGTTTATTATAAACATTATAAATAAAATGTCAATCACAAGAATAAAATCATTAAGAAATAAAAAAGAACAAAAAGATATATTTGAATTCAATCATATTGCTTCAACTTTAAATCCTGAGAAAATCCAACAAATAAAAGATTTATACTCTTTTTATCATAAAAAAACATGGATATATAAAAACAGTCAAAGTAAATATAAAAAAATAAATTATATTATGAATATTTCGTCTGTGTTACTAGCTTCAGTTGGTGTAATCACAGGTGGAATAACCTTAAACCCTATTATTTTAAGTGTTTTAACTGGAGCTGGAATAATATTAAAAACATATCATGAAATGAAAAATTACAAAGGTAAATTAGATATGGTTAAATTTGGATTTACAACTTATGAAAAAGTGTTGACTAATTTACGAACAGCAATGAGAGGTGGTGAATTCGATTATCAGAAATTCATATCTGATATGAAACTTTTGGATCAAGAAATGATTGAATTAACACCTACTTCATCGAAGATTGAAAAGAAATACATTAAAAAATATAAGACGTAAGTAGTTATTAGTTTAACTTAAATAATTTTTTTTCAGCTAACGCGTTAGTCGTTATTTTTTTTATCATTTTTTTTTTGTTTAATTTTTTCGGAAAACGCGTTAGTCGTTTTTTTTGTTATAATTTTTTTTGTCTAACAAACTTTAGTCAAAACAAACTGCAAGTGTTTGTATTTCAAGACTTTGTAAATCACTGTCAATAAAATTCACTGACCAAATACTAAAAAACCTTATATCTAAACAACGAAACAACGAAACAACGAAACAAGTAGTTATTAAAACCAGTAGTGTAGCTGATCCTGATATTACTAAATCCCCACATTTTTCCGAAAACCCCCCGAGCGAGCGAGCCGAAGGCGAGCGAGTGAGGTCATAATTTTTTACAGTTCAGTCATTTCAAACAAATATTACATTTCATGAATTTATTTAAGTTATTTAAGTTATTTAATTCTTAGAATTTTTTTTTAACTTAGTTAAGTAGAAACAACTCTTACAAAATGTTTTCATGTGTAAGAGTTGTTTATTTCCGTTTTAAAAAAATTTTTCTAAAATGAAAATCAATTTAAATCATAGAAATCAATATCACAATTTTAATCAGAGTTTGAAAATACTCGGTACTAAAAATTGAATGACAGGGGTTTTCGGAAAAATGTGGGGATTTAGTACTTTCAGGGTGGTCTACACTACTGGTTTTAATAACTACTATGGCTTCTTTTCTTCTGCTCGCTGTCGCTCTTCAGGGGACTTGCTGCTTTCTTTTGCGTTTTCTTTACGGGCGCTTGGAAATCGCTCTCGCTGTCTGTTGTAAGGGCACTTGCTGTTTTCTCCTTTGCCTTCTTTACAGGTTCGTAGTCGCTCTCACTTTCTGTTGGTGTGGCTTTTCGTTTCCTGGACTTCTTCTCTTCCTCGTCTCTCTCAATGTCCTTATCCGCATCGCCACCTGTTTGATCTTCGTTTAAGTGAAACGTTTCTGGCGAACAGTCTAGCGTTAACTTGTACATTCCATATAATGTTCCAGTGTCAAGGGCTCTTGAGGCTTGGTCATCAGTCTCTCATTGCTGAGAGATCATCGAAATGCACCCCAAGGCCCGTTTGGCGAACCTTTGTAGCATCTTCGAGACTAGGTCATCAATATCTCGTTGCTGAGAGATCCAGGACATGCACCCCCAAGGCCCGTTTGGCGCACCTTTGTAGCATTTCAAGGCCCAAAGCATCCGCTGCTTGGTAAAGAACTGCACTGTGGCGATAATTGGAGCGAAACGTGTTCAAGTTAACGTCTTTGTCCTAGTCTTTGTCTTTGTCTTTGTCTTTGTCTTTGTCTTTGTCTTTGCCTTTGTCTTTGTACCTTTAAGACATCCTTTACTGCTTGGTCACCATTATAAGCATGATATATTATATTATATTACATTACATTACATTACATTACATTACATTACATTACATTACATTATATTATATTATATTATATTATATTATATTATATTATATTATATTAGCTTCTGTTGAGGTGTTTTCGCATGTGTTCGAGGTTTTGAACTAGAAGCATAAGGTTGAGCCGATATTAAAACCGAGTGTATTCGCAGATAGTATTAGTCATGCTATATATCCTGCAAATTTGAATTTGTTTGATGTAATTCTCTCAGAGATATTAACGATCAAATTGTAGCCTCCTTTCCATGTTTGAAAAACTTGTAAACAAGGCTAGAAACAAACCGTTGAGCCGATAATAACGTCGATTGTATTGGCAAATAGTATTAAAGACGTTGTATATATCCTGCGAATTTGAGGAAGTGTGATAAAATCCCGTCAGAGATATTAACGTTCAAAGTATAGACTCGTTTGCATGTTTGACGCACTTTTGGGTCCGCCATATTGGACAAAATTCAACTGTTAATAACTCGCACGTTTTAAAAGCTGTTTCCTTGACTTTAGCAACACGGTTAGATCAGTTTGGGATCTAACTCGATTGATATAAACACTGCCATAAACACAAGATCTGACGATGTTATTAACGGTTGAAATTTGCAGCTAATTAATTATTCAGTTATTAATTACTCCTAAGCACAATGATGAATTCACGCAAAACTTATACCAAAGTGTTCCTTTCCTGGTGTATCAACTACAGGACATCTATCATAAACGTATAGATAAACCCTCGTCCTTTGTCTCTAAAAGCCATAAAGTGATTTCTTGAGGGGAGGGTTATGTCTATGCAAAAGCAAACACTTTCGGTTGGGAAAACAGTTTCCCAGAGTAGCACTAGGACCTTATGTCATAGTTCTGATAGTTGGTTTGGTCGTGCATAGTCTTAAAAAGGTCTAAATAGAGTACAAATGCGGAGTACAAAAGAGCGTGTACTCACCGCTCCATGGCTTGTCTCTGCTTTGATGACCAGCTTCATGTACGGACACTGATATGTCTTAAAACGTACCCCATCATAACTCCTAAAGTATTACCGCTTTAGACTATAAATTTAGCAGATAGTACAAAATCATAAGGTTAGTAGATTGACAGTGTCGATGTCTCATTGTGACGTCATTATGACATCATTGAATATGGCTAGGAAAAAACATATTTTTTGAAACCTAAATGCTCAATGGAGAAAGATATGGACTTGTACTTTGATGTGCTACATTTCCAGATTATTACGATGTTCTGTACCAAGTTTCAGATGATTTGGATAAATTATCCATTTTTTATAATTGTTTTCTTTGAGAAAAATTCTAAAATGGCGGTCCTGATTCTTGGATGGCATCATTTTTTGAAACCTAAATTCTAAATGGAGACATGCGATTTCTATAAAAAGTGCACAAAACGCACGTTTGGGGCCGTGCGGAGCAAGTTTTGGCAAAATCCCACTTTTGAGCACACACCAAATCTCAAAATCGTCGTACTGGCCTCAAATCATCGCCAAATCAGGAAAGCACTGCGATTGCTATGAAAAGTGTACGAAACGCAGGTTTGGGGCCATGCGGAGCAAGTTTTAGCAAACTCTCACTTTTGAGCACACCAGATCTCGAAATCGGCGTACTGGCCTCAAATCATCGCCAAATCGGCAAAACAGTGCGATTTCTAAATCTGGCAAGTCTGTCCTTTATGTAACCTTGAAAATCAATCTCTAAGACACATGTTAATTACTTGCAGTGTATCCTCGTCGTTTTGGTCTTTTTTTCTAACTGGTGGCGAGAAAAGTTTAATGAAAAACTGACTTTATCTGAAAATACTATTTTATACTGTTGGCACAAAGAATCAAACAATTGGAAAGTTCATAACTACTGTTTGATTGTCGCCAAATATCATGTTTTTGCAACAAGCGTCCGCGGCGGCATCCTAGACTTCGACAGTTTTCTTTTGCGCCTGGATAACAAAATTGATATTCTACGCACCATAGCTTTTAAATCTAACCGATTAGAGCAATTAAAAAAACATGGGCTAAGTGAATGCTAGTGCAACTCCCTTAAGTCATTGTCGTCAGTGACGTTTTACGTTTTTGAGTGATTTTCTGCATATAACCTATCCATAGGATTTCGTGACTCCATATTTGGGGTTACCATGGAAAGTGTTGCTGTTCTAAACAACTGAAGGCTCGAGTTTTCTAGAAACGTCATTATGACGTAGTGTTTTTGCTTCGTTGAGCTATAATAGCGGCTCAAATATGGTTTGTATGCGATTTTTGGTAAGTTTACAGCAATTTTTTTATCTTTAGTAGCTGCCTGATGAGCATCATTAAGCGTAAAAGTAGCTAAGAGTCCACTTTCTCAAAGAAGCGAGTAAGGTGATGTGCTTCGTTTGCGAATTTGGCTTGTTGTTCGTAGAACTGAAAAAATGGCCGCTCCGAAACGAAGTAGCCTTGGGACTCCACTACATGACCTACCACGGCATATTTTGGGATTTGCGACCACTGAAGAACACAACAAGCGCCAAATTTCGGTGGTAGGTCGGAGTGGCTGTGGACTTAGTATAAATATGAATATGTGGGGAAAGGAACGACCCCTGTCAAAAATTATCGCTATTTCCCATTATGCAGTGCGGTCGTGATGTTGAAAATCGAGGCAAAGCAAGGATGCACTAGAACGAGAGGCTGTAGCTTTACCCGGACAACGAATAAGAGCATAAAAAATCATTTCTAAGGTAGGACTAGGCCTGACTTTTGTTGTGAATGTTAACTTTTGGGTTTGCAACGATGATTTAGAAAAAACTGGAGGCAAAAAGGTAATTTTTGTTCTTCTTCTATGACGTTTAAAACGGTCAATTTTGTTCTTCTCCAAATTCAAACGCTGATATTCTGCGAAAATCGCCGACTTTTTTATGTTTATTGGGTGTCTCAATTTGAAAGACTTTCTAGTCAATACTCACAACTGAAAATGTTCGCGCGATTGAGAAAGCTGCAATTTTATAAAGCAGTTGAGTCTTATTGGTCTTCTAAGACCAATTATGGCCGGGACTGACGTCAATGAGTTAACATATATTCTTTTAAGCTATATTGTACTTTTTTTCAATTAATATATTATTTTTTCTCTTTTTGCATATGTATCGTAATTATTATTCTCTTTTGCCTTCTTTTTTCATTGTATTGCAAAACATTGTATTTACTATTTGTAATAAAAATATCAGTATGCATTTACGAAGAGTATTCACGAAGTGCCGCGGCTAAAACAGAAAATGCCCGAATATTGACGAAGAGGCTCCGTAATCTTTCTCCTAGGAGCCAACAAATGTCTCATAATTTATGATAAACAAACAATTTATTTTTCGATCAGACAAACATTAGCTAAGCAAATGCAACGAACTAAAGCAGCTCAAAATAGACTGAGCCGTTATAACGCACGCATTGTGATTTCAGATAAATGTCAGGATTCACTCTGCCTCTCCTGCAAACAAAGGCAACTTTGATTTCAAGTTAAACTGTAATCCACCTCAATCCTTGCAATCCTGCGCTTTATCTCTAAACTACTACTTTTGTTTTGTACTATAGGATCTTTTTATCCAACTAAGTTGTATATTTTATGCCATTTGGCGATATAACGTGGAAATAAGTTAAGTGACATTTTGCCATTTCGGCGGGACGGTATCATTACGATGCATTTACGAAGAGTATTCACGAAGTGAATAAAACCGAAAATACCCGAAATATTGACGAAGAGGCTCACTAATTTTCCTCCTACGAACCAACAAATGTCTCATAAATTATGACGAACAAACAATTTATTTTTCCATCTTACAAACATTAACTAAGCAAATGTAACGAAGTAAAGCGGCTCAAAATAGACTGAGCCGTTCTAACGCACGCATTTGATTTCAGATAAATTTCCCCATTAACACTGCCTATCCAGCAAACAAAGGCAACTTTCATATCAAGCAAAACTGGAATCCCTGCTCCGATTGGGATCATCACCTTATCGTGGTGGAGCAGTTTGTGTGTCTCAATGACCCCTAGAGCTATGTCGGCGGGAGGCTTGAACTCCTGGTAGGGCCACCCATGCCGAACAGGTCAAAGGGTAGAGACCAGACAAAGAGTGATCCTCTGGCCCTCCAGGTTGGGGGTTGGGCGCAGGGCTAACGACCCTGCCCCGTAAAAAAACTAAATGTTACAGAAACCGGAAGCGTTTACAATGTTACAATGCAACCTGGAGGTACTGCTAATGGGACAACAATGACGCTCTTGGGTCAAAGCCGACGGGAAGCCCAAAGGCCGATAGGCCCCATAGTAGCCCCCAAGAAACAGACAACCATTGGTTGCTGGAATGTAAGGACTATGGCAGAAACAACACGGACGGCGCAAGTGGCCAAAGAAATGGCGAATTACGGAATCGAAATATTGGGTTTAAGCGAGACGAGATGGAATGGGATGGGTTCAGTAACTCTGCAGGGTGGTGAAAAAGTGGTATATGCAGGAGATGACGAAGTTAGACAGGGAGGAGTGGCAATCATGATGAGTGCAAGGAACAAGAGAGCTCTAATGGAATGGACGCCGATAAGCAAGAGAATTATCAAGGCACGATTCTACTCAAAATATAAAAAGCTGACAGTGATACAAACGTATGCACCAACGAATGAAGCGGCGGACGAGGAAAAGGATGTATTTTACAATCAACTTCAAGATTCTATCTCAAGCTGCAGTAGACATGACATAATTGTGGTGATGGGGGATCTAAACGCAAAGGTTGGAAGCAACAACACTAACAGGGAGGAGGTAATGGGGAAGTTTGGTGTCGGAGTCATGAATGAGAACGGGGAAAGACTATGTGACTTTTGTAGTGTAAATGGGCTAGTTGTAACTGGAACAATATTCCCTCACAAAGAGATCCATAAGCTGACCTGGAGGTCACCAGACGGAAAGACAGTAAATCAGATTGACCACATTATGGTGAATGGACGCATGAGAACATCTGTCTTGGACACAAGAGTGATGAGGGGTGCAGATGTGTACTCGGACCATTACCTTCTGAGAACCAGAATAAGGTTGAAGTTAGCCCGAGTTGAGAAGAGGAAGATGGTAAGGGTAAGGTTTGACGTACGCAAGCTGCAAAGCGAAGAGATCAGGAGGAGGTACAACATTGAGGTAAAAAATAGGTTTGAAGCCCAAGGAGACATAGAAGATCCGGAGGAAGAACATGAAAAGATCTTGGAGATGTATAGAGATGCTGCAGAGAAAGTTATCGGGAGTACAAAAAAGCAGAGTAGGACATGGATAGGAGATAAAACATGGCAAAAAGTCAAGGAGAGGAAAGTAGTAAAACTCAAAATGGAAGGTGCTAGATCGGAACGATTAAAACAGAGATGGAGGAAGGAGTATAGTGCGAAAGACAAGGAAGTGAAACAGAGTGCTAGAGAAGATAAGAGGAATTGGTTAGAAGAGAGGGCTGCAGCAGCAGAAAAGGCTGCCGAGAATGGTAGAAGTAGGGAGCTATACAGCATAACCAAAACAATTGTTGGGGAACGGAAAAGGCAAGAAGTAGGTGTGAAAAAAAAACAAGGGGAACTTAAGACAGAGCCGCAAGAAAAACTGCAGAGATGGGTAGAGCACTTTTGTGAGATATTAAATAGGGATGATCCAACAAATCCGGTGCAAGAATATAGTAGAGAAGAAACGGACGAGATTGAGGAAATTGACCTAGGAAGATGGAGAGTCCAAGAAGTTAAGAACGCACTGAAGAACACAAAGACAGGCAAAGCAGCAGGAGTAGATGGAGTGGGTCCAGACCTACTAAGAGCTGACTTGGAAGGTACGGCAAGTAGACCAACTAGATGTTATAACAGGCTTTGGGAAACTGAGAGGTGGCCGAAAGTATGGAAGAAGGGACTTATTGTTAAGATATTTAAGAAAGGTGATATACGCGATTGTAACAATTGGAGAGGAGTGACCCTACTACCCGTCATTAGTAAGATATTCTGTAGGATGATGTTGGAGAGGATTAAGATAGGTGTGGACAAGAAGCTTCGAAAGGAACAGGCTGGGTTTAGAGCGCAGAGAAGCACAACTGAACAGATCTTTATATTGAGGAACATCTTAGAGCAGGCAAATGAATGGAGGGCGGGTTTGTACATTCACTTTGTGGACTTTGAAAAAGCCTTCGATTCGGTACACAGAGAAAGCTTATGGAACATCGTGAAGAGTTATGGGATACCAAGCAAAATGGTGAGAGCGATTGCAGACATATATGAGGAATTCGAGTGCACAGTTATTGATGGAAGTGAAACATCAGATTGGTTCAAGATCAAGTCCGGAGTAAAACAGGGATGTGTGATGTCGGGGTTTTTGTTCCTATTGGCTCTGGATTGGATCATGAGAAAGACAACAGCAGACAGAAGAGGGATACAAAGGTTCGCCAAACGGGCCTTGGGGTGCATTTCGATGATCTCTCAGCAATAAGAGACTGATGACCAAGCCTCAAGAGCCCTTGACACTGGGACATTATATGGAATTTACAAGTTTACGCTAGACTGTTCGCCAGAAACGTTTCACTTAAACGAGGATCAAACAGGTGGCGATGCAGATAAGGACATTGAGAGAGACGAGGAAGAGAAGAAGTCCAGGAAACGAAAAGCCACACCAACAGAAAGTGAGAGCGACTACGAACCTGTAAAGAAGGCAAAGGAGAAAACAGCAAGTGCCCTTACAACAGACAGCGAGAGCGATTTCCAAGCGCCCGTAAAGAAAACGCAAAAGAAAGCAGCAAGTCCCCTGAAGAGCGACAGCGAGCAGAAGAAAAGAAGCCATCATAAGGAGAGGATGTGTAGGATAACAGGCTGCTTCTGTTACGGCTACAACCTTCAACGTCATATACAATTCAGGAAGGGCGGCATAGAAGAGGAAGACATTCCCCGTTTGACGTCGATGATTTGAGGCCAGTGCCACGATTTTGAGATCCCGTGTGTTCAAAAGTGAGATTTTGCCAAAACTTGCTCCGCACGGCCCCAAACGTGCGTTTTGTGCACTTTTCATAGAAAAGCACTGTTTTCGCTTTTTGGCGATGATTTGAGTCAAGCAGGATGATTCTGACATCTGGTGTGCTGAAAAGTGAGATTTTGCCAAAACTTGCTCCGCACGGTCACATACGTGCGTTTTGTGCATTTTTCATAGAAATGCACTGTTTTCGGTTTTTGGCGATGATTTGAGGTCAGTGCGTTGATTTTGAGATCTAGTGAGCTCAAAAGTGAGATTTTGCCAAACCTTGCTCCGCACAGGCCCAAAAGGTACGTTTTGTGCACTTTTCATAGAAATGCACTGTTTTCGCTTTTTGGCGATGATTTGAGGTCACTACCACGATTTTGAGATCTGGTGATCTCAAAAGTGAGATTTTGCCTAAAACTTGCTCCGCACGGTCCCGAAACGTACGTTTTTTGCATTTTTCGTAGAATTGCACTGTTTTCGCTTTTTGGCGATGATTTGAGGTCATTACGACGATTTGAGATCTGGTGATCTCAAAAGTGAGATTTTGCTAAAACTTGCTCCGCACGGCCCGAAACGTACGTTTTGTGCATTTTTCGTAGAAATGCACTGTTTTCGCTTTTTGGCGATGATTTGAGGTCATTACGACGAATTTTGAGATCTGCTGGTCTCAAAAGTGAGATTTTGCCAAAACTTGCTCAGCACGGTCCGAAACGTACGTTTTGTGCATTTTTCGTAGAAGTGCACTGTTTTCGCTTTTTGGCGATGATTTGAGGTCATTACGACGATTTTGAGATCTGGTTATCTGAAAAGTGAGATTTTGCCAAAACTTGCTCCGCACGGCCCGAAACGTACGTTTTGTGCATTTTTCATAGAATTGCACTGTTTTCGCTTTTTGGCGATGATTTGAGGTCATTACCACGATTTTGAGATCTGGTTATCTCAAAAGTAAGATTTGGCCAAAACTTGCTCCGCACGTCGCGAAACGTACGTTTTGTGCATTTTTCATAGAATTTCACTGTTTTCGCTTTTTGGCGATGATTTAAGGTTATTACCACGATTTTGAGATCTGGTGATCTCAAAAGTGAGATTTTGCTAAAACTTGCTCCGCACGGCCCGAAACGTACGTTTTGTGCATTTTTCATAGAAATGCACTGTTTTCGCTTGTTGGGGATGATTTGAGGTTATTGCCACGAATTTGAGATCTGGTGATCTCAAAAGTGAGATTTTAACAAAACTTGCTCTGCACGTCGCGAAACGTACGTTTTGTGCATTTTTCATAGAAATGCACTGTTTTCGCTTTTTGGCGATGATTTGAGGTCATTACCACGATTTTGAGATCTGGTGATCTCAAAAGTGAGATTTTGCCAAAACGTGCTCCGCACGGCCAAAGAAGTACGTTTTGTGCATTTTTCATAGAAATGCACTGTTTTCGCTTTTTGGCGATCATTTGAGGTCATTACCACGATTTTGAGATCTGGTGATCTCAAAAGTGAGATTTTGCCAAAACTTACTCCGCACGGTCCAAAACGTACGTTTTGTGAATTTTTCATAGAAATGCACTGTTTTCGCTTTTTGGCGATGATTTGAGGACAGTACGATGATATTGAGATCTGGTGATCTCAAAAGTGAGATTTTGCCAAAACTTGCTCCGCACGGTCCGAAAAGTACGTTTTGTGCATTTTTCATAGAATTGCACCGTTTTCGCTTTTTGGCGATGATTTGAGGTCATTACCACGATTTTGAGATCAGGTGATCTCAAAAGTGAGATTTTTGCCAAAACTTACTCCGCACGGCCCGAAACGTACGTTTTGTGCATTTTTCATAGAATTGCACTGTTTTCGCTTTTTGGCGATGATTTGAAGGTCATTACCACGATTTTGAGATCTGGTTATCTCAAAAGTGAGATTTGGCCAAAACTTGCTCCGCACGGCCCAAAAAGTACGTTTTGTGCATTTTTCATAGAATTGCACTGTTTTCGCTTTTTGGCGATGATTTGAGGTCATTACCACGATTTTCGAGATCTGGTGATCTCAAAAGTGAGATTTTGCCAAAACTTGCTCCGCACGGCCCAAAACGTGCGTTTTGTGCATTTTTCATAGAAATGCACTGTTTTCGCTTTTTGGCGATGATTTGAGGACAGTACGATGATATTGAGATCTGGTGATCTCAAAAGTGAGATTTTGCCAAAACTTGCTCCGCACGGCCCAAAAAGTACGTTTTGTGCATTTTTCATGGAATTGCACTGTTTTCGCTTTTTGGCGATGATTTGAGGTCATTACCACGATTTTGAGATCTGGTTATCTCAAAAGTGAGATTTGGCCAAAACTTGCTCCGCACGGCCCGAAACGTACGTTTTGTGCATTTTTCATAGAAATGCACTGTTTTCGCTTTTTGGCGATGATTTGAGGTCATTACCGACGATTTTGAGATCTGGTGATCTCAAAAGTGAGATTTTGCCAAAACTTGCTCCGCACGGCCGAAACGTACGTTTTGTGCATTTTTCATAGAATTGCACTGTTTTCGCTTTTTGGCGATGATTTGAGGTCATTACGACGATTTTGAGATCTGGTGATCTCAAAAGTGAGATTTTGCCAAAACTTGCTCCGCACGGCCCAAAAGTACGTTTTGTGCATTTTTCATAGAATTGCACTGTTTTCGCTTTTTGGCGATGATTTGAGGTCATTACCACGATTTTGAGATCTGGTGATCTCAAAAGTGAGATTTTGCAAAAACTTGCTCCGCACGGCCCGAAACGTACGTTTTGTGCATTTTTCATAGAAGTGCACTGTTTTCGCTTTTTGGCGATGATTTGAGGTCATTACGACGATTTGAGATCTGGTGATCTCAAAAGTGAGATTTTGCCAAAACTTGCTCCGCACGGCCCGAAACGTACGTTTTGTGCATTTTTCATAGAAATGCACTGTTTTCGCTTTTTGGCGATGATTTGAGGTCATTACGACGATTTTGAGATCTGGTGATCTCAAAAGTGAGATTTTGCCAAAACTTACTCCGCACGGTCCGAAACGTACGTTTTGTGCATTTTTCATAGAAGTGCACTGTTTTCGCTTTTTGGCGATGATTTGAGGACAGTACGATGATATTGAGATCTGGTGATCTCAAAAGTGAGATTTTTGCCAAAACTTGCTCCGCACGGCCCGAAAAGTACGTTTTGTGCATTTTTCATAGAATTGCACTGTTTTCGCTTTTTGGCGATGATTTGAGGTCATTACCACGATTTTGAGATCTGGTGATCTCAAAAGTGAGATTTTGCCAAAACTTACTCCGCACGGCCCGAAAACGTACGTTTTGTGCATTTTTCATAGAAGTGCACTGTTTTCGCTTTTTGGCGATGATTTGAGGACAGTACGATTATATTGAGATCTGGTGATCTCAAAAGTGAGATTTTGCCAAAACTTGCTCCGCACGGCCCAAAAAGTACGTTTTGTGCATTTTTCATAGAATTTCACTGTTTTCGCTTTTTGGCGATGATTTGAGGTTATTACCACGATTTTGAGATCTGGTGATCTCAAAAGTGAGATTTTGCTAAAACTTGCTCCGCACGGCCCGAAACGTACGTTTTGTGCATTTTTCATAGAAATGCACTGTTATCGCTTGTTTGGGATGATTTGAGGTTATTGCCACGATTTTGAGATCTGGTGATCTCAAAAGTGAGATTTTAACAAAACTTGCTCTGCACGTCGCGAAACGTACGTTTTGTGCATTTTTCATAGAAATGCACTGTGTTCGCTCTTTGGCGATGATTTGAGGTTATTACCACGATTTTGCCAAAACTTGCTCCGCACGGTCCGAAACGTACGTTTTGTGAATGTTTCATAGAAATACACTGTTTTCGTTTTTTGGCGATGATTTGAGGTCAGTACGACTATTTTGAGATCTGGTTATCTCAAAAGTGAGATTTTGCCAAAACTTGCTCCGCACGTCCCGAAACGGACGTTTTGTGCAGTTTTCATAGAAATGCACTGTTTTCGTTTTTTGAAGACTTAGATTGTGAAGAAAATATAATCATTGACTCTAAGCTGGATAAGAAAAGTGGCGTTATGGTACCTAGAAAAATGGTTATAGACAATATTGAATGTTTACAAAATGAATTGGACCTTGTCGACGTTTGGAGAATTAAAAATCCACAATCTAGAAGTTAAACTTGTAGCCAAAAATCTCCATCAATTTTCTGTCGTTTAGATTACTGGCGGATATCAAACAACTTACAGGATTTTGTAAATACAACCGATATCATTCCAGCTATAAAAACTGATCATGCAGCAATTGAGTTGAATTTAACCGACTCCAATCAAAACTTAAAGGGGCCCGGCTTCTGGAAAATGAACGTCTCCCTTCTTGAAGATCCGAATTATTTGGAAGAATTAAAACAAAATATTCCACTTTGGAAAACAACAGGAAGCGAGAATTTATCAGACAAAAGGTGCATCTGGGATTGGATTAAGTATAACATTCGGAACCATGCTATTTTGTTCTCCAAAAAGAAAGCCAAAAAACGATCTGCAATGGAAAAAAACTTGCAACAAGTACAGGAGGAAGCAACTAAAAAATTCGAACAGGACCCTTCCGACTCTAACCTAACAACTCTAAATGAAGCAAAAGAAACTAGAAAGTTATTATGAGGAAAAAACAAGGGATGTAATTATTCGCGCAAGGGCACGATGGCACGAGCATGGCGAGAGAAGTACAAAATACTTTCTAAATTTATAGAAGCGTAATACGTCAAAAAACATATAAGAATACTATTAATAAGTGGTGCCATTACATCTGATCTTTTTGGGATACTGAACGAATAAAAACGTTTTTACCATAGCTTGTATCAATCAAACGTAACAGATGAGGATAAAGAAAATGGAAACAAATTTTTAAATAATTTGAATATACCAAGATTATCAGAAGAACAAAAACAATCTTGTGAAAGAGAAATATTTGTTGAAGAAATTACAGCCATTCTTAACAGTTTTGAGAGTAACAAATCTCCTGGTAATGATGGAATACTAATAGAATTTTACAAAAGTTGCTGGGAATTAATTTGTGATCCATTAATGGAATGTGTGAGGGAGTGTTTCAACCACGGCGAAATGTCTAGCTCTCAAAGAAAAGCAATTATTACTCTTATAGAAAAGCAACATAAAGATCGAACTCTCATTGAAAATTGGAGTCCAATCAATAATTTCAAAAGTGATTGCTTTAAGATTAAAGAAAGTTTTACCGAATATCATACATCATAATCAAACAGGTTATGTTGAAGATCGCTATTTTGGTGAGACTATTCGATCAATTTTCGATATAATGGAATTTACAGACAGTAGCAATATTCCAGGTATCTTGATTTCCATTGACTTTAAAAAAGCTTTCGACACTTTAGAATGGCATTATCTTGTCAGTTGCCTTGAGGCCTTTAGTTTTGTCCAAAAATTTTATAAATTGGCTCAAAATGTTTTATACAAATATTCAAAGCTGTGTAATAAATAATGGGAAGGCATCAGACCTATTTTACTTTGGAAAGTGGTGTGAGGCAGGGTGATCCCTTGTCCCCCTACCGCTTTATCTTAGCTGTTGAAAGCTTGGCAATCTCCATTCGTCAAAATGTTGATATCAAAGAAATTAAAATAGGAAATTATGAAGCCAAGCTATTGCAATACGCAGACGATACCACAGCAACCCTGGCTGATAAAAATTCTGCAAAAACGCTATTTGAAGAACTAGAAGTATTTAAGAACTTCAGTGGGTTTATACTTATATACTTTACATCAATGCAAAACTTTTTAAAATTGGATATCTCCAGCATGACAAATGTACTTTCTGCAAGACTGAACATGAAAGATTATATCACTTTCTCTTTTACTGTCGACACTCACATATGTTGTGGAAAAATGTTGAACAGTATTATTTAACAATAACAAAGGGATTTCACGGGTTGCGTTTACGAGAGGTTATAATTGGAATAACGATGTCAAAATGTCCCTTGTTAAATTATCTGATATTAATTGGTAAATTGTATTTATGGGATTGCAGAAAGAAACAGGTACTTCCAAACATCGTACGGCCCCAAACGTGCGTTTTGTGCACTTTTCATAGAAATCGCATTGTTTTCCAGATTTGGCGATGATTTGAGGCCAGTACGAAGATTTTGAGATCTGGTGTGCGGAAAAGTGAGATTTCGACAAAAGTTGCTCCGCAAGGCCCCAAACGAGCGTTTTGTGCACTTTTCATAGAAATCGCGCTGTTTTCTCGATTTGGCGTAGATTTGAGAGTAGTACGACAATTTTGAGATCTGGTGTGCTCAAAAGTGAGATTTAGCCAAAATTTTCTCCGCATGGCAACAAACGTGGGAGTTGTGCACTTTTCATGGAAATGCCACTGTTTTCGCTTGGTGATGATTTGAGGCCATTACGACGATTTCGAGATCTGATTAGGTCAAAAGTGAGACTTTGCCAATATATGCTCAGCACGGCCCCAAACGTGCGTTTTGTGCACTTTTCATAGAAATGGCACTGTTTTCGCTTTTTGGCGATGATTTGAGGCCAATATGACGATTTTGAGATCTGGTGTGCGGAAAAGTGAGACTTTAAAATACACAACTTCGTTGGATAAAATGATCCTATAGTACAAAACAAAAGTAGTAGTTTGAAGATAAAGCTCAGGATTACAAGGATTGAAGTGGATTACAGTTTAGGTGAAATCAAAGTTGCCTTTGTTTGCCGGAGAGGCAGTGTCAATCGTGACATTTATCTGAAACCACAATGCGTGCGTTATAATGGTTCAGTCTATTTTAATTTGCTTTAGTTCGTTGCATTTGCTAAGCTAATGTTTGTCAGATCGAAAAATATATTGTTTGCTTATCATAACTTATGAGACATTTGTTGGCTCCTAGGAGAAAAATTACGGAGCCTCTTCGTCAATATTCCGGCATTTTCGGTTTTAGCCGTCGCACTTCGTGAATACTCTTCGTAAATGCATAGTCATGATACTGTCCCGCCGAAATGGCAAAATGTCGCTTAACTTATTTCCACGTTATATCGCCAAATGGCACAAAATATACAACTTAGTTGGATAAAAAGATCCTATAGTACAAAACAAAAGTAGTAGTTTGGAGATAAAGCGCAGGATTGCAAGGATTGAAGTGGATTACAGTTTAGCTGAAAATCAAAGTTGCCTTTGTTTGCTGGAGAAGCAGTGTGAATCGTGACATTTATCTGAAACCAAAATGCGTGCGTTATAACGGCTCAGTCTATTTTGAGCCGCTTTACTTTGTTGCATTTGCTTAGTCAACGTTTGTAACATAGAAAGCTAAAAGGTTTGCTTGTCATAACTTATGAGTCATTTCTTGGCTCCTAGGAGAAACATTACGGAGCCTCTTCGTCAATTGTTTCGGAATTTTCGGTTTTAGCCGCCGCACTTCGTGAATACTCTTCGTAAATGCATAGTAAGGACTGACACTGTCCTGCCGAAATGGCAAAATTTCGCCCAACTTATTTCCACGTTATATCGCCAAAGGGCACAAAATATACAACTTGGTTGGGTAAACATATCCTATAGTACAAAATAAAAGTAGTAGTTTGGAGACAAAGCGCAGGATTGCAAGGATTGAAGTGGATTAAGATTTAGCTTGATATATAGTTGAATTTGTTTGCTGGAGAGGCAGTGTCAATCGTGACATTTATCTGAAACCAAAATGCGTGCGTTATAACCGCTCAGTCTATTTTTAGCTGATTTACTTCGTTCCATTTGCTTAGTCAATGTTTGTAAGGTAGAAAGCTAAATGGTTTGCTTGTCATAACTTATGAGTCATTTCTTGGCTCCTACGAGAAACATTACGGAGTCTCTGTCAATATTACGGGCATTTTCGGTTTCAGTCGTCGCACTTCGTGAATACTCTTCGTAAATGCATACTGATGACACTGTCCCGCCGAAATCGCAAAATGTCGCTTAACTTATTTCCACGTTATATCGCCAAATGGCACAAAATATACAACTTAGTCGGATAAAAAGAACCTATGGTACAAAATAAAAGTAGTAGTTTGGAGAAAAAGCGCAGGATTGCAAGGATTGAAGTGGATAACAGTTAAGCTGGAAACCAAAGTTGCCTTCGTTTGCTGGGGAGGCAGTGTCAATCGTGACATTTATCTGAAACCAAAATGCGTGCGTTAAAACGGCTCAGACTATTTTGAGCTGAATTACTTCGTTCCATTTGCTTAGTCAATGGTTGTAAGGTAGAAAGCTAAATGGTTTGCTTGTCATAACTTATGAGTCATTTCTTGGCTCCTAGGAGAAACATTACGGAGCCTCTTCGTCAATATTTCGGGCATTTTCGGTTTAAGCCGCCGCACTTCGTGAATACTCTTCGTAAATGCATAGTAATGACTGACACTGTCCTGCCGAAATGGCAAAATTTCGCCCAACTTATTTCCACGTTTTTTCGCCAAAGGGCACAAAATATACAACTTAGTTGGATAAAAAGATCCTATAGTACAAACCAAAAGTAGTAGTTTGGAGATAAAGCGCAGGATTGCAAGGATTGAAGCGGATTCCAGTTTTCATCATCATCATCATCATCATCATCATCATCATCATCTTGTCTCATCGGGCCAGTAGTCGCATAAGGCCGTCACGCTTTCTGACCAATGCTCTCTGTTTCGGGCCGCTGCTTTCACCACATTCCAGCTTGTCCATCCCGCTCTCTCCCTCTCTTTTTCAACCGTCCTTTTCCATGTTGTCTTCTGTCTCCTCCTTGCTCTCCGTCCCTCGGGTGCCCACCCCAATGCTGTAAAACAATCATTCTCGTCTTCTTTCCTTAGTACATGTCCTAGCCAATTCCACCTTCTCCGTCGTATCTCACAGCTGATGTTGTTGATGTCTGCCATCTCCACTACCCTGTTGTTAGATATTCTTTGTTGCCATCTGATCCTCAGAATCCTTCTCAGACATTGACATTGGAAACTGTTGAGCCTTCGTTCGTCGGCTTTTGTGATCTTCCAGGTTTCACAGCCATATAGCAGAACCGGTCGAACTAAGGTCTTGAATAGGCGTATCTTGGTTTTTCTTCCTATTCCTCTGGCTTTCCATACCTTCCCTAGCCTCTTAAATGCACCACGAGCCTTCTGTAGTCTGTTCCTGATATCTTTACTGCCCCCACCCTCTTTGTCCACGGTAGCTCCCAAATATGAAAACTCCTCAACATCTTCAACCTCCTCACCATTCACCGCTATACTCTCCTTGTTGATAGCATATTCAGTCCTCAGTGTTTTGCACTTTCTTGCATTTAGCTTAAGGCCTACTCTAGCTGCTTCGTCTGTCAGTCTCCTAGTCTTCTCGTTCAAGTCATTAAACCTGGATGACAGCAAGGCGATATCGTCTGCGAAATCCAGGTCCTCCAATACTGTGGTGAAATTCCACCGTATCCCTCTTCTCTTGTCTGCTGTTGTCTTTCTCATGATCCAATCCAGAGCCAATAGGAACAAAAACCGCGACATCACACATCCCTGTTTTACTCCGGACTTGATCTTAAACCAATCTGATGTTTCACTTCCATCAATAACTGTGCACTCGAAGTCCTCATATGTCTGCAATCGCTCTCACCATTTTGCTTGGTATCCCATAACTCTTCATGATGTTCCATAAGCTTTCTCTGTGTACCGAATCGAAGGCTTTTTCAAAGTCCACAAAGTGAATGTACAAACCCGCCCTCCATTCATTTGCCTGCTCCATTCATGTTCCTTAATATAAAGATCTGTTCAGTTGTGCTTCTCTGCGCTCTAAACCCAGCCTGTTCCTTTCGAAGCTTCTTGTCCACACCTATCTTAATCCTCTCCAACATCATCCTACAGAATATCTTACTAATGACGGGTAGTAGGGTCACTCCTCTCCAATTGTTACAATCGCGTATATCACCTTTCTTAAATATCTTAACAATAAGTCCCTTCTTCCATACTTTCGGCCACCTCTCAGTTTCCCAAAGCCTGTTATAACATCTAGTTGGTCTACTTGCCGTACCTTCCAAGTCAGCTCTTAGTAGGTCTGGACCCACTCCATCTACTCCTGCTGCTTTGCCTGTCTTTGTGTTCTTCAGTGCGTTCTTAACTTCTTGGACTCTCCATCTTCCTAGGTCAATTTCCTCAAGATCGTCCGTTTATTCTCTACTATATTCTTGCACCGGATTTCTTGGATCATCCCTATTTAATATCTCACAAAAGTGCTCGACCCATCTCTGCAGTTTTTCTTGCGGTTCTGTCTTAAGTTCCCCTTGTTTGTTTTTCACACCTACTTCTTGCCTTTTCCGTTCCCCAACAATTGTTTTGGTTGCTGTATGCTGTATAGCTCCCTAGCTCCCTAGCTCCCTACTTCTACCATTCTCGGCAGCCTTTTCTGCTGCTGCAGCCCTCTCTTCTAACCAATTCCTCTTATCTTCTCTAGCACTCTGTTTCACTTCCTTGTCTTTCGCACTATACTCCTTCCTCCATCTCTGTTTTAATCGTTCCGATCTAGCACCTTCCATTTTGAGTTTTACTACTTTCCTCTCTTCGACTTTTTGCCATGTTTTGTCTCCTATCCATGTCTTACTCTGCTTTTTTGTACTCCCGATAACTTTCTCTGCAGCATCTCTATACATCTCCAAGATCTTTTCATGTTCTTCCTCCGGATCTTCTATGTCTCCTAGCGCTTCAAACCTATTTTTTACCTCAATGTTTTACCTCCTCCTGATCTCTTCGCTTTGCAGCTTGCGTACGTCAAACCTTACCCTTACCATCTTCCTCTTCTCAACTCGGGCTAACTTCAACCTTATTCTGGTTCTCAGAAGGTAATGGTCCGAGTACACATCTGCACCCCTCATCACTCTTGTGTCCAAGACAGATGTTCTCATGCGTCCATTCACCATAATGTGGTCAATCTGATTTACTGTCTTTCCGTCTGGTGACCTCCAGGTCAGCTTATGGATCTCTTTGTGAGGGAATATTGTTCCAGTTACAACTAGCCCATTTACACTACAAAAGTCACATAGTCTTTCCCCGTTGTCATTCATGACTCCGACACCAAACCTCCCCATTACCTCCTCCCTGTTAGTGTTGTTGCTTCCAACGTTTGCGTTTAGATCCCCCATCACCACAATTATGTCATGTCTACTGCAGCTTGAGATAGAATCTTGAAGTTGATTGTAAAATACATCCTTTTCCTCGTCCGCCGCTTCATTCGTTGGTGCATACGTTTGTATCACTGTCAGCTTTTTATATTTTGAGTAGAATCGTGCCTTGATAATTCTCTTGCTTATCGGCGTCCATTCCATTAGAGCTCTCTTGTTCCTTGCACTCATCATGATTGCCACTCCTCCCTGTCTAACTTCGTCATCTCCTGCATATACCACTTTTTCACCACCCTGCAGAGTTACTGAACCCATCCCATTCCATCTCGTCTCGCTTAAACCCAATATTTCGATTCCGTAATTCGCCATTTCTTTGGCCACTTGCGCCGTCCGTGTTGTTTCTGCCATAGTCCTTACATTCCAGCAACCAATGGTTGTCTGTTTCTTGGGGGCTACTATGGGGCCTATCGGCCTTTGGGCTTCCCGTCGGCTTTGACCCAAGAGCGTCATTGTTGTCCCAGTAGCAGTACCTCCAGGTTGCATTGTAACATTGTAAACGCTTCCGGTTTCTGTAACATTTAGTTTTTTTACGGGGCAGGGTCGTTAGCCCTGCGCCCAACCCCCAACCTGGAGGGCCAGAGGATCACTCTTTGTCTGGTCTCTACCCTTTGACCTGTTCGGCATGGGTGGCCCTACCAGGAGTTCAAGCCTCCCGCCGACATAGCTCTAGGGGTCATTGAGACACACAAACTGCTCCACCACGATAAGGTGATGATCCCAATCGGAGCAGGGATTCCAGTTTTGCTTGATATGAAAGTTGCCTTTGTTTGCTGGATAGGCAGTGTTAATGGGGAAATTTATCTGAAATCAAATGCGTGCGTTAGAACGGCTCAGTCTATTTTGAGCCGCTTTACTTCGTTACATTTGCTTAGTTAATGTTTGTAAGATGGAAAAATAAATTGTTTGTTCGTCATAATTTATGAGACATTTGTTGGTTCGTAGGAGGAAAATTAGTGAGCCTCTTCGTCAATATTTCGGATATTTTCGGTTTTAGCCGTCGCACTTCGTGAATACTCTTCGTAAATGCATCGTAATGATACCGTCCCGCCGAAATGGCAAAATGTCACTTAACTTATTTCCACGTTATATCGCCAAATGGCATAAAATATACAACTTAGTTGGATAAAAAGATCCTATAGTACAAAACAAAAGTAGTAGTTTAGAGATAAAGCGCAGGATTGCAAGGATTGAGGTGGATTACAGTTTAACTTGAAATCAAAGTTGCCTTCGTTTGCAGGAGAGGCAGAGTGAATCCTTACATTTATCTGAAATCACAATGCGTGCGTTATAACGGCTCAGTCTATTTTGAGCTGCTTTAGTTCGTTGCATTTGCTTAGCTAATGTTTGTCTGATCGAAAAATAAATTGTTTGTTTATCATAAATTATGAGACATTTGTTGGCTCCTAGGAGAAAGATTACGGAGCCTCTTCGTCAATATTCGGGCATTTTCTGTTTTAGCCGCGGCACTTCGTGAATACTCTTCGTAAATGCATACTGATTTTTTTATTACAAATAGTAAATACAATGTTTTGCAATACAATGAAAAAAGAAAGCAAAAGAGAATAATAATTACGATACATATGCAAAAAGAGAAAAAATAATATATTAATTGAAAAAAAGTACAATATAGCTTAAAAGAATATATGTTAACTCATTGACGTCAGTCCCGGCCATAATTGGTCTTAGAAGACCAATAAGACTCAACTGCTTTATAAAATTGCAGCTTTCTCAATCGCGCGAACATTTTCAGTTGTGAGTATAGACTAGAAACTCTTTCAAATTGAGACACCCAATAAACATAAAAAAGTCGGCGATTTTCGCAGAATATCAGCGTTTGAATTTGGAGAAGAACAAAAATGACCGTTTTAAACGTCATAGAAGAAGAACAAAAATTACCTTTTTGCCTCCAGTTTTTTCTAAATCATCGTTGCAAACCCAAAAGTTAACATTCACAGCAAAAGTCAGGCCTAGTGCTACCTTAGAAATGATTTTTTATGCTCTTTATTCGTTGTCCGGGTAAAGCTACAGCCTCTCGTTCTAGTGCATCCTTGCTTTGCCTCGATTTTCAACATCACGACCGCACTGCATAATGGGAAATAGCGATAATTTTTGACAGGGGTCGTTCCTTTCCCCACATATTCATATTTATACTAAGTCCACAGCCACTCCGACCTACCACCGAAATTTGGCGCTTGTTGTGTTCTTCAGTGGTCGCAAATCCCAAAATATGCCGTGGTAGGTCATGAAATTCATCAGTAGTGGAGTCCCAAGGCTACTTCGTTTCGGAGCGGCCATTTTTTCAGTTCTACGAACAACAAGCCAAATTCGCAAACGAAGTACATCACCTTACTCGCTTCTTTGAGAAAGTGGACTCTTAGCTACTTTCACGCTTAATGATGCTCATCAGGCAGCTACTAAAGATAAAAAAATTGCTGTAAACTTACCAAAAATCGCATACAAACCATATTTGAGCCGCTATTATAGCTCAACGAAGCAAAAACACTACGTCATAATGACGTTTCTAGAAAACTCGAGCCTTCAGTTGTTTAGAACAGCAACACTTTCCATGGTAACCCCAAATATGGAGTCACGAAATCCTATGGATCGGTTATATGCAGAAAATTACTCAAAAACGTAAAAAGTCACTGACGACAATGACTTAAGGGAGTTGCACTAGCATTCACTTAGCCCATGTTTTTTTTAATTGCTCTAATCGGTTAGATTTAAAAGCTATGGTGCGTAGAATATCAATTTTGTTATCCAGGCGCAAAAGAAAACTGTCGAAGTCTAGGATGCCGCCGCGGACGCTTGTTGCAAAAACATGATATTTGGCGACAATCAAACAGTAGTTATGAAGCTTTCTAATTGTTTGATTCTTTGTGCCAACAGTATAAAATAGTATTTTCAGATAAAGTCAGTTTTTCATTAAACTTTTCTCGCCACCAGTTAGAAAAAAAAGTCCAAAACGACGAGGATACACTGCAAGTAATTAACATGTGTCTTAGAGATTGATTTTCAAGGTTACATAAAGGACAGACTTGCCAGATTTAGAAATCGCACTGTTTTGCCGATTTGGCGATGATTTGAGGCCAGTACGCCGATTTCGAGATCTGGTGTGCTCAAAAGTGAGATTTTGCTAAAACTTGCTCCGCACGGCCCCAAACCTGCGTTTCGTACACTTTTCATAGAAATCGCAGTGCTTTCCTGATTTGGCGATGATTTGAGGCCAGTAGGAAAATTTTGAGATTTGGTGTGTGCTCAAAAGTGAGATTTTGCCAAAACTTGCTCCGCACGGCCCCAAACGTGCGTTTTGTGCACTTTTCATAGAAATCGCATGTCTCCATTTAGAATTTAGGTTTCAAAAAATGATGCCATCCAAGAATCAGGACCGCCATTTTAGAATTTTTCTCAAAGAAAACAATTATAAAAAATGGATAATTTATCCAAATCATCTGAAACTTGGTACAGAACATCGTAATAATCTGGAAATGTAGCACATCAAAGTACAAGTCTATATCTTTCTCCATTGAGCATTTAGGTTTCAAAAAATATGTTTTTTCCTAGCCATATTCAATGATGTCATAATGACGTCACAATGAGACATCGACACTGTCAATCTACTAACCTTGATTTTGTACTATCTGCTAAATTTATAGTCTAAAGCGGTAATACTTTAGGAGTTATGATGGGGTACGTTTTAAGACATATCAGTGTCCGTACATGAAGCTGGTCATCAAAGCAGGGACAAGCCATGGAGCGGTGAGTACACGCTCTTTTGTACTCCGCATTTGTACTCTATTTAGACCTTTTTAAGACTATGCACGACCAAACCAACTATCAGAACTATGACATAAGGTCCTAGTGCTACTCAAGGAAACTGTTTTCCCAACCGAAAGTGTTTGCTTTTGCATAGACATAACCCTCCCCTCAAGAAATCACTTTATGGCTTTTAGAGACAAAGGACGAGGGTTTATCTATACGTTTATGATAGATGTACTGTAGTTGATACACCAGGAAAGGAACACTTTGGTATAAGTTTTGCGTGAATTCATCATTGTGCTTAGGAGTAATTAATAACTGAATAATTAATTAGCTGCAAATTTCAACCGTTAATAACATCGTCAGATCTTGTGTTTATGGCAGTGTTTATATCAATCGAGTTAGATCCCAAACTGATCTAACCGTGTTGCTAAAGTCAAGGAAACAGCTTTTAAAACGTGCGAGTTATTAACAGTTGAATTTTGTCCAATATGGCGGACCCAAAAGTGCGTCAAACATGCAAACGAGTCTATACTTTGAACGTTAATATCTCTGACGGGATTTTATCACACTTCCTCAAATTCGCAGGATATATACAACGTCTTTAATACTATTTGCCAATACAATCGACGTTATTATCGGCTCAACGGTTTGTTTCTAGCCTTGTTTACAAGTTTTTCAAACATGGAAAGGAGGCTACAATTTGATCGTTAATATCTCTGAGAGAATTACATCAAACAAATTCAAATTTGCAGGATATATAGCATGACTAATACTATCTGCGAATACACTCGGTTTTAATATCGGCTCAACCTTATGCTTCTAGTTCAAAACCTCGAACACATGCGAAAACACCTCAACAGAAGCTAATATAATATAATATAATATAATATAAAATAATATAATATAATATAATATAATGTAATGTAATGTAATGTAATGTAATGTAATGTAATGTAATGTAATGTAATGTAATGTAATATAATGTAATGTAATATAATATAATATATCATGCTTATAATGGTGACCAAGCAGTAAAGGATGTCTTAAAGGTACAAAGACAAAGGACAAAGACAAAGACAAAGACTAGGAAAAGACGTTAACTTGAACACGTTTCGCTCCAATTATCGCCACAGTGCAGTTCTTTACCAAGCAGCGGATGCTTTGGGCCTTGAAATGCTACAAAGGTGCGCCAAACGGGCCTTGGGGTGCATGTCCTGGATCTCTCAGCAACGAGATATTGATGACCTAGCCTCGAAGGTGCTACAAAGGTTCGCCAAACGGGCCTTGGGGTGCATTTCGATGATCTCTCAGCAATGAGAGACTGATGACCAAGCCTCAAGAGCCCTTGACACTGAGACATTATATGGAATGTACAAGTTAACGCTAGACTGTTCGCCAGAAACGTTTCACTTAAACGAAGATCAAATAGGTGGCGATGCAGATAAGGACATTGAGAGAGACGAGGAAGAGAAGAAGTCCAGGAAACGAAAAGCCACACCAACAGAAAGTGAGAGCGACTACGAACCTGTAAAGAAGGCAAAGGAGAAAACAGCAAGTGCCCTTACAACAGACAGCGAGAGCGATTTCCAAGCGCCCGTAAAGAAAACGCAAAAGAAAGCAGCAAGTCCCCTGAAGAGCGATGACGAAGCGCCCATAAAGAAAACGAAAAAGAAAGCAGCAAGTCCCCTGAAGAGCGACAGCGAGCAGAAACGGGCCTTGGGGTGCATTTCGATGATCTCTCAGCAATGAGAGATTGATGACCAAGCCTCAAGAGCCCTTGACACTGAGACATTATATGGAATGTACAAGTTAACGCTAGACTGTTCGCCAGAAACGTTTCACTTAAACGAAGATCAAACAGGTGGCGATGCAGATAAGGACATTGAGAGAGACGAGGAAGAGAAGAAGTCCAGGAAACGAAAAGCCACACCAACAGAAGTGAGAGCGACTACGAACCTGTAAAGAAGGCAAAGGAGAAAACAGCAAGTGCCCTTACAACAGACAGCGAGAGCGATTTCCAAGCGCCCGTAAAGAAAACGCAAAAGAAAGCAGCAAGTCCCCTGAAGAGCGACAGCGAGCAGAAGAAAAGAAGCCATCATAAGGAGAGGATGTGTAGGATAACAGGCTGCTTCTTTTACGGCTACAACCTTCAACGTCATATACAAATCAGGAAGGGCGGCATAGAAGAGGAAGACATTCCCCGTTTGACGTCGATGATTTGAGGCCAGTGCCACGATTTTGAGATCCCGTGTGTTCAAAAGTGAGATTTTGCCAAAACTTGCTCCGCACGGCCCCAAACGTGCGTTTTGTGCACTTTTCATAGAAAAGCACTGTTTTCGCTTTTTGGCGATGATTTGAGTCAAGCAGGATAATTTTCACATCTGGTGTGCTGAAAAGTGAGATTTTGCCAAAACTTGCTCCGCACAGTCACATACGTGCGTTTTGTGCATTTTTCATAGTAATGCACTGTTTTCGGTTTTTGGCGATGATTTGAGGTCATTACCACAATTTTGAGATCTGGTGATCTCAAAAGTGAGATTTTGCCAAACCTTGCTCCGCACGGTCCAAAACGTACGTTTTGTGCACTTTTCATAGAAAAGTACTGTTTTCGTTTTTTTGGCGATGATTTGAGGTCAGTGCGTTGATTTTCAGATCTAGTGAGCTCAAAAGTGAGATTTTGCCAAAACTTGCTCCACACGGCCGGAAACGTACTTTTTGTGCATTTTTCATAGAAATGCACTGTTTTCGCTTTTTGGCGATGATTTGAGGTCATTACCACGATTTTGAGATATAGTGATCGCAAAAGTGAAATTTTCCCAAAACTTGCTCCGCACGGCCCAAAAAGTACGTTTTGTGCATTTTTCATAGAATGCACTGTTTTCGCTTTTTGGCGATGATTTGAGGTCATTACGACGATTTTGAGATCTCGTGATCTCAAAG
>JAJGOT010001096.1:7500-76144 GCA_022457155.1 Cladopsammia gracilis | reverse complement strand
CCTGTTAAGGAGCCTGTGGAGAGATGGCGGTCGTTTTCTGAAGGAGAGCAGGTAATAAAAGTGCAGAGTGAATTGAGAATAAGAGCTGTATTTTGTAGAACAGTTGAAAGTACAGTTGAAAACGGCCATCTCCTTTTAAAAGCAACCGCCTTCATGAAACTCTGCATGAATCTGGCTTCAGTCAACTGCTGTATTTAGAGTCTTGCGAAAGCGGTCGCGGATGAGTTCCAATTGTAAACAAGAAGGAAGTGAACAATCTATTACTTGCGTAACCCTATAATATCAACCCTTATTAATTCGAAACCTAACATACACATTTCTTACACAAACAAACAAACCAGCGGCAACATATAAAAGAAACTGCTCAACAGCGTTGAGTAAAATTGAGACTCTGAGAAACTAGGATTCCAACCACAGTTCTTCTGGAAAGGGAAGTTAAAGAAATTAGAAGAAAAGCTTGAGTTCATTCGAATGGCGTTAGTAGCTCAAAAGTTTTCTTTCTAAGAGATGCATTTGTTTACGCTATTAAAAACCTACTTTCTTTTATTGACCCAAATATAGGAGGAAGAGAGAAAGACAAAAACTAAGCTTCATCGGTCCATTTCTAGTGCCACCCCAGTATTTCCTCATTTTCCTGGCAAACGCAAACGGCGCAGTCGCACTGTACCAAATGTTCACGTGTCACCAGATCTACTTGTCAATATCAAGCATAGCTCGTGCCTGTTCATGCGAAATGGCAAAGGACTTTGGAGTAAGCGCTGGTGCGTGCTACAGGAGGATAAATTACACCTATTCAGACGGCCCGATGAAGTTGTACCAATGCTAACGATTCCTCTGAAACAGTGCGAAGTGCAACGGGCCAGCAAAAAGACAAAAAAGTTCAGTTTTGAAGTAAACGTTCCTTCAGAGAAAGAGGATTACTGTTTTGCTACTGATGACGAAATTGCAATGTTAAGCTGGATGAGAATATTGAGAGCGATAGCTGAGGAAGATGGCGCCGATAACAGGTTTGTGAACGATAGATTGCTTTTCATTAGAATTAAAAAATGCACAGAGATTCTATTACAACTGGTACGATATGTGGTGTTGTTGAAACTGACGGCTGACCATCTCAAAATCAACTGCATCTGAAAATCAAAGGCTCCTGCGAGCCAACTCGTGACCATGTAACAACCTTCGGAGCCTCCACATTCTATGCGCTCTGTCATTATTTTAAGGCCTTTGAGCTCGCTATTATCCCTTACATATTTACACTGATTTTCAAAAACAGCTATTTGAGAAATATATATACTTTTTGTATACATACATCGTGCATCACATTTTTGATGGGAATACAAAAGGTATACATATACCTAATTCAATAAAGGTTGCTTTGGCAATTGGTCATTGGTATAATTGCTTTGCTTGAGTGACCACCAAACAATAGCTTCCCTGGCCAATGCCCAATTACCAATGACCAAAGCAACCTTTATTGAATTAAGTATACACCTAATTCAACAAAAGTTGCTTTGGCAGTTGGTCATTGGTAATTGGGAATTGGCATTTGACATACGGAACACAATGCAATGATTTGCTTGAGTGACCGCCAAACAATAGCTTCCCAATGTCCAATTACCAATGATCAAAGCAACCTTTATTGAATTAATTATATATAGCGACAGTTAAATTGAGAACAGAAATTTCACAACAAAGATTATGAGTGAAAATGTGCCCCAGCCAGGAGTTGGACAGATGCCGTAACCACTAGGCCACTGTGTTAGAGTAAACATTTTTCAACGAAATACGTTTCCCGTAAGCATGTTTGCAATTTCATTGTTCACATTAGTTGTTAAAGGCCCACCTTCACCCAAAATATGTTACGGTCATTTGTTTTTGTTTGGAAATGCTCCATTGTTTATACACGTGATCTGATTGGTTGCAACCATTCAAGCGTGAATTTCGTATTACACGAAATTCAGCACAGAAAGTGATCACGGCGCGCACAGCATTTTGGGTGAAGGTGGGCCTTTAATTTCAAAGCGCGTTTCACGCCTGCTTCTCTAATTTATACTGTTTTACAAAACAGCCATATTATAATAAATACGAAGGAACTAATAAAGCAAGGCTGACTGTACAACTGGGATTATAAGTATATTATTTCCAATATTTCGTCAGGCACGGCCTGACTTCTTCAGGGAATAAAATGACTACAAGAAAAACGTTACAAGAGAATATAAATCGCCAAGAAACAAAAGGATATAAGATTACAATGGAAAGACGTTACATTTCAAAAATATAAGATGAAACGTTACAATTCAAATTTTAGAGAAACAAAAGAATATAAGATAACAAGATGAAACGAATGAAAGAAGATATGTAAAATATATAAATGTGAAGTTTACATTTCTTCACGCTTGTTGATACCTTTCCCCTTGGGAACAAGGGTTTATAATAAAGGGTTTATTATAATAAAGCTCGAATAAAATCTTTATAATTACACATGAACCGATAAAGACCCACCTTCACCCAAAATGCTGCGCGCGCCGTGATCACTTCCTGTGCTGAATTTCGTGTAACACGAAATTCACGCTTGAATGGTTGCAACCAATCAGATCACGCGTGTGAACAATGGAGCATTTCCAAACAAAAACAAACGACCGCAACGTCTTTTGGGTGAAGGTGGGCCTTTAAATTCGCTGTTGCATGAATTGTCGTTTAATTTCACTTCTCAAGCCCTTCGGGAACGAAGTGCATTGCAGCATTGAACAAGGAGACGACATTTGCGCTAACATGTTTCGTCTGGCTTAGATCGAAACTATCTCGTGAAGTAGTTTCAATCATGCTCGGAATAAACATGTTTCGATCATAATTCGCGCAATGTGCCGCCTGATGTGAACAAATTTCCTAGTGAAACATGTTTCATTCATGATCAGACTAAACATGTTTCGTTCTAGTGTGAACACAGCATGAAACAACCACACCAACACAAACACAAACAGCACATTTATGGCTTCATAGTGGAAAGCTCTTGGGAGACATTAACACACATTCTTCAATTAGGATCGCGGATTGCCTCATAATCTTTGGATCACCAACCTATACACGGTCACCTTATTCCAAAATGGCGGTCAATTTATTATTCTTTTATATGCATGTTAATTAGCCCTCTTGGCCTAATTTTCGCTTGAAAATTCCTTTGTATTTTGCACATGCTGACGAGCCCATGAGGGCTAATTAAAATGCATATAAAAGAATAATAAATTGGCCGCCATTTTGGAATAAGGTGTATTCTCGTTTGGAAGGCGATTCACAGCGATTTCTGAAATATTTATATATACATAGACAGTTAAATTGAGAACAGAAATTTCACAACAAAGATGAGTGAAAGTGTGTCCCAGCCGGGAGTTGAACCCCATAAATGTGTTGTTTGTGTTTGCGTTAGTGTGGTTGTCTCAGTGGTCTAGTGGTTAAGGCATCTGTCCGGTCATCAGGAGACCCGGGTTCAATTCCAGGCTGGGGCACATTTCACTCATTATAATATAGAGGGCAAAATTACTGAATGCTGATTGGCTGACGAAGAGGGCATTTTTTCTTAATTGAGGGCAAAATTACTCGCTCCTGATTGGTCGAGCATCAAATTTTCTCACTCGTGATTGGTTGAGCGCGTCGTTCTCGTTGCATTCAGTTCGCTCGGCGGGATTTTGAAGAAAATTTACAAATGGAGCGCTCGCATGTTTCGCCGGAGATTTTGTTATAAAAAAAGGAATGAAATCGGAAGATGCCTAAGAAAGGAATTCTACAGGTGAATTACAGCATTTTATGCCAAACAGGAAGCGATTATTTGTGTCAAATCTTGGATTAACTAGGCACCTGCAGGCCAGTTTGCGACGTTGAAGACCTTGAAGAAATTCATTCATGGCGACAAAAGGGTTTACGCGCTGTAAAGTTCCATCACTTCATTGAAAAAATGCGGATTTCTGCGGACCTAAAGAAAAGAACTTTGACAGATTTTGCTGAAAGGGAAAATATACGTCTAACTGGAGAAAGAATAAGGCTAAAAGAAGTGAAAGAACGGCAATTAAATCGCCAAACGTGCAAGCAAGTTTGAACTCTCGCCATTTGTTGTTATTATCAAAGCGGAAAAAACTTCAAAACACAGGTACGCTTAAATAAAACTTGCTTTGTTTTTGTCGTAAAGTGTCCTTTATCGATAAAAATCAGGCTATGTTCTCTAGATATACATAACAGCCAATGTATCTTTGACCAAGTAGAAATTTATTTAACCACGGTGAGTTGAAAAGTTTTTTCTTGTCAGTTTGCGAGAGAGTATTTTCACTTCGGATAGTTTCAAGTCTGACTGACTGTCTTAAAAAGTCTGAAAGGTTTCCCTATAATTTTGCCCTCTACATTATAAACAAGTAATCGCATGTTCCCTCGTAAAATTAAGGATTAATATCACTTGTGTTTTCAGAAGCTGTAGAAATTGCCCTCGTCGCTTCGCGACTCAGGCAATTTCTACAGCTTCTGAAAACACGCGTGATATTAATCCTTAATTTTACTCGGGCCCATGCGATTACATATACTAATCTTTGTTGTGAAATGTCTGTTATATATATATATATATATATATATATATATATTGAGAAATCGCTGTGAATCGTCTTCTAAACGACAATAGAGGTTGGTGATCCAAAGATTATAAGGCAATTAGTTGCCCATATCTCCCTTCCCACACTAATTTGTTTAGCTAATTTGTCTAGCTATGTTTTTGAAAATCAGAAATTTGTGCTTTAAGTAATGATCCGCATAAGGAGGAAAGTGCTAACGGCAATGCACGATGGAATGTCAACTTTTTTTATTGTTACAATTAGTGATCTCATTGGCCTAGATGCAAAGACCGCTAAAAAGTTAAGGTTCATGGTGAATTTTGTCTGATTTTTTAAAGGTTTCAAGTAATTTGAGACCCAATCGCACAACATGCAATCTTTAAAAGAAATTGTATTTGGGGAAGTTCATCAACGAAGCAAAATTATTAGCTGTTGTCTTCTGCTATTATGGATTGGTTAAGCACGAACATTTCCTAAAATTTATTCAACGCAAATGGATTTTCTTTATTTTTATACTGAAATATAATTACGAACCATCAGCTACTCCCCTATTCTTGAAATCAAAGATATTCTATGTGAGAAAGAGCCAATGCTGCAGAACAATGAAGTTTACCGTAGTTCTTATGTGGAGTATTACTTAAAAACGATAATCATAATTGTTTATTTCTTTTCACAGTTTCTTAAAGGAACAGAGTTTAGTTGCAAACGGAGAGGCAGTGCACGACTGCAGGGTTAACGACCAACATGTGTTAGACACTATACAGCCCACAAACCAGTCACCAGCTCACACCGGGCAAGATGAAAACAAGACTCATGAATCAGTTCCTAGCTATTCTGAAAATTTGTCCAAAAGTAGAGAACAATTGACCGCAAGCGACAGAGCTGAAGGGTCATCCTTACAAAGCCCCACTAGCCTCTCTGCGGCCATGAGGCCCACATCGCTTGATGGTGTGCTCAAACTTCTTCAGGATCAGCAGTTAATTCAACAACTTGGCCAGCAGAAATTCAACAAAGCTAAAAAAGCTCAAAACGCGTGGCGAAGGTCGGCGGCCGCGGCCCTGAAGGAGCAACGCTCGGGGTCTGGAACACCGGATTTGGAGAAAGGTGAGCCAAAGTATACGGATGCGACGGTTGAATCAAAACAAAGGACACAGTCCATGACAGTAACGCAAGCAGCACACAAAGAACGTGACTTAATGCCATCGTCACCTTACCAAGGAGCCAATGAAATAATTGAACAATTTGAAAGACTCGCCGAGGAGGAGAAACTGAGAACTCTGAAAAAAGAAACTTTGTTGAAAAAGCGACGAAATTCACTCACACTTGAGAAAGATGTGCTGAAAAAGAAGATATCCAAACGGCACGACAAGAAAAACACTGTAAAGAAGTTACTCGGTAAAGATGAAACAGCGAGCATTGAGAATAAACAACTCGTCGAGGAAAGACTTCAACAAGTGAATCAGGAACTGGCAACTGTTGAAAAAAACTTGATGGATAACAAAAAGAACGAAGCACAAGCTTTAGACAACATCAATGTCATGAAAACAAAAACTGTGAGAAAGCTCTCATTTGTAAGGCCCGCTGGCGACAAAGTGCAGGCAGAACAAAAACGAGAGGCGTTTAAAAGTTCTCATTCCGAATCGTCATCGTCTCAAGGTTCCGTGGAGGAAAAATCTGGTAAAGACTCACCAAAGGCGCAGCAATCGCTGGACGCCGTACGCAAGCAGAGCGCGGCTGTATCGTTAGCCATACTTGAAAAGGAACTCAGAAAAAATTATCCTGTTGGTGGCCGAAAGTTAACTCTCGCGGGTACCAATATTAATAACAACAACACGAGCAAAGAACTTAAAGAGCTTAAGACCGGTAGAGTGTCAGTATCATCTGAAGGCTCACCAGATGACCATGCTCTCAAGGACTCGCCAATAATTGACAAAAAGTTGGCGTTAGAGAAGAGAGTGTCGTCTGGCTCCGAAGGCTCCACAGGCGATCCGACCTCTCTTCCGAAGTCGAATTTCTCCGACAGTGCCGAGTTGAGGCGGAAACGATTTTCGGCGTCTAGCGCACAAGTGGCATTTCATAACATTTCCGTGGAAATTCCTACTGAAGACGGAGACAAGCCGGAGAAAGGAAAACACAGGTTATCTGTTACGTCACAAAAAGGCCTGCATGAAGATGTGCCTCGAAAGTCGTCAGTTACATCAGAGAAAGGCTCTGAGGAGCACCGTGCTAGTTTGATGAATGCGTTGTCCCAGATCAAGGTATGTGACACTTCTTTGTATGTGTGATACAAAATACAGTAAATGGGTTAGTTTCTAATGAAGCTGTGGTGCTGCGTAATTGGGGACTGAAACACAAAAACTTTTTATTAATTTTTTTATCTGTTTTTTTCAACTTGAGTTGATAAGGTAAATTGCCACCGGAAAGAGATTCAAAATTTGACGTTTCCAAGGTTAGCCCTTCGTCAGAGTGAATCAAGGAATTGTGGGTTGTGTGGTATATATATCGAACGGTGGAGCTGCGCTATTGGTGAATTAGTTGAATAAAAAACGTTGGTTGATTCAGTGGGGATTAATTCTATCTCTCTTGAGATTGGAACACTCTTGACCTTTGACAATAAAAAAATAATTAAAAATAATTGCTGTTTATGAAAATTTAGAGAATCCCCACTTTCGACTGGTGTTCAGTAGGATGCTAAAATCAAGGGCAGCTTGGATGAAGTAGCATTTTATGGTTCGTTCGCAATCAACAGTTCTTTTAGTTTTTGTAAAACGTAACTGTTAATAAACAGCTGAATCAACTATTTTGATCGATTATGCTGTCTGAGATAGACTTTTTTGAGGGTGGTTGACATTTTCTTGTTGTCTCTTTTTCTTGAGTATAAAACAATGAATCCTCACATTGATCATGGAGGTTCCTATGTTTGAAAAGCTTTAATTTATTTTTATTTTTTTTATGTTCTTCAGGACTTTGAAGAATTTGCTGCTGTTTCAAGTAGCGGGAGGTGGTCCAAATGAAATGTTGGTGGGATCCATGGCGTATACCTGTTACTTTAGTAAAAAAAGTACATATATGTAAAAACTGATTCCGTAAGAATGTATCCGTAGAATTTCAAGTATTAGCTTCAGTTTATCTTAGGGATTTTAATTACTCTCAACTCCATTAGGTTTATTTTAAAAACGACTCAGATTCAACAATCAAGTTTATACTAGTTGTATTAAGGAACAGTAACGTAAGGTGGGAGTGAATCTCATGTTGAATATCTTTTGCGTTGCCTTCGACTATGCCAAGGGCCTTTAAAATTGAATGTTTTTCATACGTTTATTCTCCTTTTTTGCCGTTTGACCAGTGTTTTAAATCATTAATTCGACATGACTAAACTGCAAATTGACTGCTTGTTTTGTGACGGAAAGCAGTAATTCTTCTTTACCATGAACTTGAAAGGCTACCAAAAAAGTATCGCCATGTAGCATGGTGATAAAAGAACCTATTCGTCTGCCCCGAAAAAGATAAACAGACAGGGAATTAGAGGGTTTCGACGCCATCGTGCAAATGGCCTATTGTATTAACGATGATCGGTGATTCCCAAGTGGCAAATATTCCCAGAATGCGGCAACTTTGAATAATTTACGAAACACGAGGGGTTTTCAAAGCATTTAGAAAATGGAAGACGTGAAGTAGCAATCTTGACGATCCGAATTCGTCGAGACTATACACATGAAACTAGGAAAGGCCGTTTGTACATATACTGAATGTTATCATACTTAAAATACCAGAAAACAAAACGGTAGTTTTTTCACGAGTCGAACAAACTTGAATTTCTTGAAATTCATAAATTACGCACTATAAACATCTTGTTCTTTCTTTGCTTATAGTTTTTGCTTGGAGCTTCCGATCTTTTCCGGTTATTCAGCAACGTTTTTGGTTGTATCAAGCTTTCAAGTGATAGGGTGCGATTGTAGCCATATTTTAGTGCTCTTGCAACAGCTGAGGCAAATACGCAAGCATAACATTTGGAAGCTTAAATTCAGCATTCGACTGTGCAGTAATTTCTGTCCAGCCGATTTTATGGAAAATTACTCACAGTAAAACTTGAAGTCTTGGAACTTATTGAGCTTAATTAGAAAAAAATCTGTCGTCGTTTTGTGAAAATATTCGCGTTTTCTTCAAAAACGGGGTTTTCTAAAAACGCTTGTAACTTTTAATCGCTTATCTTATATGCACTAAAATTTAGGCCCCGTCCACACATATCCGGATATTTTTGAATCCGCAACTTTTTTGTTGCGGATTAGAAAATATTCGCGTCCACACGTAGCGTATTCGAATCGTATCGTCCACACGTATCCGGATTCTCTAGTACCCAGGGCTCCTCTTTAATTGTTGTCAACAGAGTATGCGCAAAGGCCAACATTTTGTGCGCCGCGTTGTGCAAGTTTGGTGGCAAATTCGATTGCTTTCACCAAGTTCGGCTGTAAACACGTTATTAGACTTGAAATAGGGAGCTTAAGCAACCACGACGCCGATGGCAGCGAGAACGGCACAAAACAATACGTTTAATGAGCAAAAAAAACTACCCTTGCACGTGCGTTTTACATTTTAGTACATTTCTTTGCCGTTCCCTGCAAAACAACGACGTCAAATGATCAAATTAGTGGTTTTGTGGAGAACGTGAACACACGACGGTTAATTTTCCTTTCTCCATTTAACTAGTAAGCCGTCCCTTCAAATTCAGCTCCTGGACAATCCAGCCACATTAGCCAAACTAAACAAACTGAAGTAACTGCAAAGTAGTTTAAAATAGCGCTTCCTCAGCGTTGCCGTCTTCGTTGCTTAAACTCTCTATTCAATAAGTCCAAGTAGAAGTGATGCAATGACATTTCGGTCGGCCTTGTTGAATAGTCGAGCGGTTAAAGACTGGATCCGATACTGTTACGTCAGCGTATTAAAAAATATCCGAATTCGACCGTCCACACGATGCCGTACTAGTAGCGTATTCAAAAATTTCCACTCTGGAGAGCGGATTAAAAAAGTTGCGGATTCGTTAGCCGAATTCGCCGGATACGTGTGGACGGAAGGCCAATCCGCAACAAAAAAGTTGCAGATTAAAAAATATCCGGATACGTGTGGACAGAGCCTTAAAGCCCTGTATAATTTGAAGACTCCTTTATCACCCTACCAAAACTTACAAAAATCGGTTAACGCTTACATGCCGAAAATTCGATTTATAAAAGGGAGCCTCCGCGCCATTAAATAGCCGCGGGCCACCTTAAGGTGCATGGCTAGCGACTTTTTTTTCCGGGAGAGTGGGGACGACTCAGTATGTACATAGTGGGCTATACCGGGAGCTTCAGCCTGAATTAGGAATTCCTTTGTGGTGCTCACAGGATTCGTTTGAAGGGCCACTCTCGCCGAAAGTACGTGTATAGTAACTAAATCTAAACAAAAACGAGGCTTCCAAAATTTGGGCAAAAATGTTTTAGAACCTTGATAGTTCTAAGAAACACTTTATCTCCCAAAAGATTGGCATCTGTGTTAGTCGGTCATGTGCCCAAAAATTTGAGATATTTTCTTTTAATCCAATATTAGAGTGTTTTCACGTGACGTCACAAAGTTCAAAATTTTCCCGCGAAAACTTCCGCCGCCATGTTGGTGTCCCTTCGCGGCTCAAGTCTCTTGTGACTACGGTCATTTACATTACAAAAGATGTCTAAGGAGAAAGATGACGCTCCCCAATTGTCTCAATATGCAAATACGCTTGATCCTCTTGTTAAGAAAAGGTACATGCAGAAAATAGCGTGCATTGGAGTCGATCCTTTTCTAATTTCATGCCAAAAATACGATGCCGAATGTCTTCCTCCCACGGAGTCGATTGATCTCGTTTCGTATCTTGTTCTTGAAACCAGCCACTACACTAAGGAACAATTTAAGGCCTTTAAAAGTCTTCAAGCATATAACCAGTTGGTCTCTGGATTTGTACAAAGTGTCCACGGACTTATCATTGCCGGTAAGCATATTGTTTTGGCAAAGGTTCGCCACTCTCAAAAGATGAACGACCCAACTGTTCCTCTGTGGATCATCACCGAAGATGACGGAAGGATTTTATGTGCACATTGCCGCGGATGTATGGCTGGGCAAGGGGAAACCTGCTCCCACATTGCTAGCGTCCTATTTTACATTGAAACTTTTAACAGAATACGAGGAAAGCTTGCTTGCACTGATAAACAATGTGCGTGGATACTGCCAACTTACAACAAAGACATACCATTTGCTGAAGTTCAAGACATCGACTTCAGGTCTGCCACTAAACTGAAGCAAAAGCTTGACGAAACAGTAGAAAAGCTTGATGATAATGCTTCATGTTTTGTCCCTGGAGATTCGAAAACCACTGGGAAACAGAAAAAGGACATTCAAGCTCCAACTGAGGTTGAGTTAAACTCCTTCTACGAAAAGTTGAACACTTGTAAGAATAAGCCGGTTGCACTTAGCTTAATTTATCCGTACTCCGAGTCCTTTGTTACAAAGAGCAGAACTGTTCAAGCTGTCCCAGACCTCTTTGACAAGAAGTATTTAAACACGCAATATAATGAACTTCTGGAGACCTGCGCTAAAGTAGATATTGAAATAACGCCTGAACAAGTAAAAATCATTGAAGAGGATACTAGAAAACAATCTCGTTGCAATGCCTTTTTCCGACATCGTGCAGGACGAATAGGGGCTTCCATTAGCAAGCAGGCTTGTCAAACTAACCCAGCTCAGCCATCCCATTCCCTAATTAAAACAATATGCTATCCCCACATTTTTAGATTTAGCAATGCTGCTACAGAGCATGGCTGCAAGCATGAAAAACAAGCTCTAGCTGCATACGAATTAGCAATGAAGGAGAAGCATGTGAACTTCAAGGTCAAGGAGTGCGGAATGTTTGTAAATCAGGAGTATCCTTGGCTACATGCCACTCCAGATTTTCTGTACAGCTGTGACTGTTGTGGTGAGGGGTGTGGCGAGATTAAGTGTCCTTACTGTTTAAAGGACTTGGATTTTCAAGAATACTTCACTAAGCAAGGATCCTGTTTAAATACCAACATGACAATCAAGGAAGACCATCAATATTATTATCAACTCCAACAGCAACTCTTTACAACTGGGAAAAAGTACAATGACTTTCTTGTTTGCAGCATAAAGGAAAACATTGAGCTTGTGTGTCAAAGAGTTACCCCTAACCAACATCACTGGGACACTGTACTTCCTAAGCTAACCAATTTTTGGAGATTTTGTGTGTTGCCTGAAATTTTAGGGCGCTGGTACACACAGAAACGTGACATAACCCTAAAACAGTTTGATGCTGGGGCAGTATGTTTTTGTAGGAATGAAACAGAAGAGGCTGCTGTTCATTGCTCTAATACAGCATGCCTTATTTCATCCTACCACGTGTCCTGTCTTAAACTCACAGGAGTGCCAAAGAACTGGATGTGCCCTCTGTGCCACAAAGGCCATCAATATCAGATGACACAACATGCATGTCATGCATGAATTACAAGCGCAAGCCTAATAACGCCAAAACAACTTGGCTTTGCCAAAATTGTAGTGCAGCAAACGTTTATGACACTAAGGCTAAGATAAAAGTTACAAATAGTAACAGTGTCAAAGCATCTACATGTAACAGCGTCAGCACACCCAACAATGGCAATTTAAATGACCGTCACTTCAAGCTAATTTTATCACCAACTGGATGGTTGAATGATGACATTATTCTAGAGGTTCATCTAAATCTCAAGAAGATTGATCCTACTATGCAAGGTTTACAGGATCCTATATTAGGCCCTGTCCGTCAATTCACAAAAGTTATTAACCCTTTTGTGCAGATTCTGCATACAGGCAGGTACCATTGGGTTTGTATTAGTTCAGTGGGATGCAGAAATGGTATTGTCAATTTGTATGACAGTTTGTATCACAATGTAATATCAAAGGAAGTTGAAGAGCAAGCTATAAACCTAGATGGAACTGACAGTTTTTCTGGTCTAAATGTTGTTCCAATCCAACAACAGAGAAATGGATCAGACTGTGGTGTATTTGCCACTGTATTTGCGACAGCTTTGGTTCATGGTGTTCCCCCTAACTTGCTGGAGTTTGATACTACAAAACTGAGAAACCACCTTTGTGCATGTTTAAAAGAAGGAAAAATGGAAATGTTCCCTTTGCTCTGAGTTTAGACAATCAAACAGTGTATGTCTGAGACTCACTCCACATTATTTTGTACATAATGGATTTTTTTTTTCAAACATCTGAAAAATAATTTGCATTTCTCCCTCTAAGGCGTAATCATGCTTTTCAAAATCAGAACTTCCAACATTAGTTACCAATAATTACTGGTTTCAAACAGCTACTAGAAAAATACAGCACCTGACATGCCACCCTCTTGCATCAAAGTTAAAACCATATATTTCCTAATTAAAGGGATACATGGAAAAAAGCCTGGTGACTTCTCATAATCTGCTGGACTCTCCTTTCAAATTAACGTCTGATTACTTGTGAAAGAAAGAAATAATTGACATCACCTCACGAGTCAATTGTACGGCTTCGATCCATGCACCTCTTGAATATTTTTATTATATCAAGTAAAAATAAAAAAATAATCATTTTTACAAAAATGTATGCACAATGGACCCTTAGCAGAATACAGTCACACGGTACAAAAAAAACCTTGCTGGATTTAAGGCAAACAAAGCAATGGGACCTTGAAAGGATACTAGCTTTCTGAATGATGTAATCTCTTTGTTTTTCTTGCCCCACTGCATTATTTGCCATCCAGCGAGGTGTTTTTTGTACCATGTGACCATATTCAGCAAAGGGCCCATAAGGTACTCTATGGGTACTTCACGCTTAGTGTAACGAGCTTGTTTAACACAACGTGATTATACAGCTACTCTGGATAGGCATATTAAAGAGACATGTGTTGGAAATTTATCTTTGTAAAAATCAAAGACTGAAAGGACAGGTGTTTGTGAAATGTAAAAGTAATGGCAGGTTTTCCAGAAAATTGAATCAGGTAGCATTCTTGGACATTCACAGGGGTATATTTTCTCCAGGACCTCAACATATTGTTTTTATTTTAAGGGGTGCCTATATTAAAAAGAAACTAATAACGTGCGATAAACACCTACACATATTCACTTATGTTTCCTTGTGTAGGATCTGAATTCACTAAGGCATCTTTTCCATACACCCCTTCAATTATTAAGACAGTCTTGATGCAACTTAGAATCTAGTATTCAGGAAAAAGTACATTACAGGAAAAAGTACATGATTGACACAAAGGGAACTAAGCATTTGTATACTAATTTTTATCCAGTTTCAACTGGATCCATTACCCCATTCACACCAACTAAACATGTTTAATTAAACCTGGTTTTAAAAATTTAAAACCAGTAACAGAAATCTAGCTGGAAAATAGGCTCTTGCACAGGATTTAAATGAACTCAAACACACTCTGTAATTTTCACATAAATTGTAATAGAGAAAAGTCAGTAAGTAGCACAATTTTCAACCGTGTTTAACTGAACAGCTTTTAAACATGTTTATGCTTTGGTGTGAATGGAGCAAAACATGTTAAAAAAACTGTTGAAACAACACCCAGGTGAACAGTGGACCAATAAAAATAAATAAATTTTTCAGTCAAATGGTACCACAGATGGACAAAGATTTATCAGGGCACAGCAGACTCTGATCGATCTGTCCACCATAGGGCAGCACCTGTTTCCCTCTGTATCTGAACACAGCGGATAATCAATAGGTAATATACTCTGCAACACACTGTACTTTTGTCTCGACAAACCAATCACCCTTTCTACATGTATACATACATTGGCTATTCCTCTTGTCTTTTCGACAGAGATAGGATCCAACTGGCTCTTCCCCTTAGTGAAGGCTGGGATAGCAAGTTTTGCTTGATATAGTGACAAATTCTCTTCAATGGTAAACCTCCTGTCGGCCATGACCAAATCACCAGGCCTTAAATTCTTAAGCATTCCACAATGTTCAGTTAGGTATTTATCGGACGTTCGCCCACCCCAGCCTTTTGACACGAAGCAAACAGATCCTTGCGGGGTTATCCCAATAAGAACCTTAACAGTGTTGTGGCTCTTATAATGAGAATATGTCTGGGCTCTTGCTAACAGATTTGAAGGACGATCAATGTAAATTTCGAAGCAATCTATGATGATTGTGGTTGCCTTGCCAAAAGAATACTGGAAACATCTGGGCATTGTTCGCCATAGTTCTTCCCGTTCTGGCCATGATATTAGGGACCTTAAGCAACGAGGACGGGAATCATTTCACGACGGGATCAGTGTAGTATGACGTTATCAGAAGCCATTGCGCATGCTCATTTATCTTTCCACGTGCTCTGTGCTGCCGTCGTCGTGCCGTTCTGAACGTGAGTAAGGACTGTCCGACGTTCTCGGGAGAACTTGGAATATAAGTTTTCTTACCGTGTCTTTTTGTCAGTTTTGTGTACTCTTCAGTCTTTAAACGTAAGTGAAAGTTGCTTTTAGAGTGTTTTCTGTTCTCAGTTTGTTGTTTTAAAACTATTTCTTGGCGGGAAGCACCATTTAATGACATTTGCTTATCCATGTACAGGTCAGCAAAATTGAAATGGCCGAATGTCAGGAACAAGAGCCGACCTCGGACAAAACAACAAAGAAAAAGTAAGTTCGACTATATCTTGTGTCCTGAAAGAAATGCTTTACTTTTTGAAACACCTTTAGCGTTGGCAAGCAGTGACAATTTAAGCTTAAGCCTGCTTTTAAAACTTTAGGAAAATAATTCCTCAATCGTTGTTCTGCAACCTCTATCAAAACTAGTGAGATATAGCGGGTTTTTAACCGTGTTTTAATACATTTGTGCCGTTTAGCTTACATGTTAAGGATGACTACTTTATTTTTGGAGGTTAACGCAACGGATGTCAAAATTTTGACATATTTTTCGTCACGTAAACTACAAAAACGCACAACCAAAATGTCTCGAAATGAAACTGTTCCTGAACTGTTAGTTGCGTGGGCGCTGGATGGATGCGGCGCGTTTTCTGAAGTTGTTTCATATAATAGGACGTGTTCTATTTTCGTCAAAATCAAAGCGTTTGAAAGCAGTTTTCAACTTTGATCAAATAACTGACTTTGACAGTGAAAACTGGCCTTAACAGTTGGCTAAAGTTCTGTTGTTTTGATTTCTTGTTAGAACTAGAGGTTCGATCGTGTGAAAATTTTTTCATCCTAAAGTTATCAACCTGGAGAGGAATCCATGTACTGTACATCAGGCTAAATATTTTATAGGCCACCTCGAAAACCAGCGTTTATTCAATTCGGACGGGACAAACACCGTTACAGGTGTTATAGCGACGATGCGATGCGATTGTTTACGCACATACGCATGTAAAATTAAGCTTATGCATTTCACCGAGCAAGGCTCGAAATAGAAAAAAATTATTTTCTTTATTTTTGGCAGGCCAAATAAATTGTGACCAGCCATTTTTTTTTGGCCTGCCACATATTGAAATTTTTACTGTTAATGAAATAGTAGTATTTTTTGAGACGCCTCACACGAAAAAATTCTAGACTCCGATCAGAGACGTAGTAGTTAAAAAAAGAGCGCCTGATCGCAGGTTAGGGAGATCCTTAATACTTTAACTTTTATTTGTTAAACCTTAGCAATAGTAGAGACAGTGAAGCATTGTTTTATTGTTTTTATCTTTCGTACTTTCGAACTTCTGACTTTCATGCCGATGTGCAAGGATGTCAAAATTTCCTTACCGAGAACGTGTTTGGTTGCTGAAAATTTATTATATGACATCGCTATTTATAAATCCACACTCGATCGAATTGAAACACACGGTAAACAGAACAATTTTTAGTTCCTTTTGAATGTTGTACAAGGTGTCGTTATTTTCAATTGCAACATGGCCAGACTCCAAAGTTAGAAAGTTTTTTTTAAAGCGAAATATAATATAGATTTTATTCCAGACAGTAAACAACAAAGTCGGAAACTACCAAACCGTGAATATTTAATTCGCACACTTGCAGATATCAGATTACATAAACCATAATGGATTTCTCCTTAGGAGTATCATGGTTTGGAATGCAGAAAAAGACGAGATGCTCTGTCAAGAGGTCCTGCTATTTGAGCCATTTCAGTTTAAACCTAGAACGAAGGAGCGAGGAAATGCATGGAAAGCTATTGCAGAAAATCTAACTGAAAGTGCCACTCACAAGTTTAAAGTAGATGCTCGAGCTGTTAGAGAAAGATTCAGTGTCATTAGAGCCCATTACGAGGCAAAGACAAAGGAAGAGCTGGCTGCCAGTGGAATTTCTCCAGAGGTTACTCCAACCGATCAGGCTATTGAAACTATCCTGGAAAAGATGAAAGAATATGAAAATCAGCTGAACCTAGAAGACCAAGATAGATCAGAGAAAAGTGCCAAAGAAAAGCAGACGGCCGAAGACCTGCGCATGAAAGCTTTGGAAACCTTTGCCGAAACAAAGAAAAGGAAGCTTGAAAGTGGGGAGCTTAGTGACGAAGGTGGCTCACGAGTGAAAAAGGGCAGAAGTTCTGGGTCAGACACACTGGTTTACTTGACAGAGAAATCAGAGGAGGAGCTTAAAGTGAGAAAAGAGGAGTCTGAGTCAAAAAAGAAAAACCAGGAGCTGCAACTGCAAATGATGGCCACTTTGAATGAGCAGTTAAAGCAGCAACAGCAGCAACATCAACAAATGATGATGATGATGTTACAAATGTTTCAGAACAAAAACTAGAGTTTCTATATGCATCGTTTTAGAAAAGCATAGAGAGCATGTTCTTTAAAACTTTAAGCACTTTTTTTGTAGTTTTGGTACATCCTTTGTTAATATCTTTTTTTCTAATTGAGGAATTATTGAAGCCATTTGATGTTGAGAATATGTGCTATTAACGGCTTGCTATTATAAATAATTTATTATCAATTCAACGATAAAACTTTCAAAAACGTTTCACACACTGCTGAGGATCGTTTTATACTGTCAAAATTTCTTTGATCAAAGTTTAAACATTGTTTTGATCAAAGGACAAGTCTCAGTATTCTCATGGAAGTCCTTCAAAGCATTTGATCAGGGTATTTAAGGATCGAAAAGTTTTAAACAGTTTTATCAAAGAAATATTTTGATCAAAGAAAATTTGACTGAAAACTGGATCCAAGAACTTTGACAGCCGACACTTCAAATGAAAATATGAATTTAGTTTATCATGAATCTAGTCTGAAGGTCCATTTAAGTCCCTGTTCACGCTATTGGGGGGTTAGGGTGAGGAGACAGCTGGCACTTCAAACTAGAAAGTATTTTTTTTGCAGTCATTTGTAAACAGTAAGTTTTGATGGTAATATGTAACTTCTCACTGATCAGACATCTACAGTTCTTAGCAAGTTATGAAGAAAAACTAAAAAATAATTGTATCCTAAATCTTGAGGAAGGAGCTAATCAATGTTTTGAATGAAACCTGCATGAACAATAGCATGGTGCATTCTCAACAAGGACATTTCCAAGGTTAGTTAGCCTTCCCGGGGCAGGGGTAGCGTGTGGGGATAGGATTCTCCAGAATCCTTGAGGCCTTTCCACTGTTTCAGACCAAAAAATATTTCAAAACAAGATTGACATATATGCCCTATCTTGACTAAAAAGAACAAACTATCATGTTTAGGTAAACGCACTACAGCTAGCTTTAAAAACAAATTAAGAAAACACTGCCACTCTCTCTACACAATCACGGGGGGGGGGGTTATATTGTTATTTACATTTGAAGGGGAAACCAAGTTTACAGCTGTCATAAATTGGAATATAGACATGCTAGAAAATGGACACTTTGAACAAAATGTTTACATCAAGAAAAATAATCCTCTAACTGAGGCGGTTCAAGATCAAAGAAAGAAGAGGTCACAGATTTGTAAAGGCAAGTATGAGCATTGGTCATCAATGCACAAACAGTGTACATTTTACCAACTGCACTGAGACCAATTTTGAGGTTTTTCTTAAAATCCAAGAAAGTGAAGTAGTCTACTACTTCACCAAATACCCACTCGACAGACGTACGTACTTGACTCATAGACTTGTTAAACTCCCTCTGAATTGGAGTTATATGGGCACCTTTGAAAGGTCCCTGTAAGTGGACGCGTAAGGGGTACGCAGGGTCTCCATAAACGCAAAGAGGTTGCCCAGTAGGAGAATAAGAGTGCATTTGGAGAAGATTTAACAAATTTGATTCTGCTAGCATTCCACTGTCATGTTTTTTTCCCTCCACTGGGCCATAAAGATTTGCTGTTAGACCGTTTGGAACTGCTACGGACTGAAACTTTATGGCATGTATTCGTTTATGACCATTAAACAAGTAACGTTGATTTTCACCTGGACGGCATACTGGACGAACTGTTCCATCAATGAACCCCCAACGGTTTTGCAAGGCCGCCCCTTTGGTGTGTATAACATTAGCGTATTCTTCCAGTTTTGCCTGTGATAACCAAGGCTGGTTAAAGCTTGTCAAACGATTGCGATGCAAGTTAAATATAATGTTCATGATTTCATTTGACATCAAGCACAGCTCGGGAACAGGCCTTGCAAAACGAGCTACCATGTCTGCATACCTACAAGGGTAGGCAAATCGTTTCAAAAATACACAAAATGCTTCAATGCCATCAAATACAGACCGGTTATAACATTTTATCTCATCTGGTATTCCCAAAACCTCGGCAAGCCGATATACGTCAGATCGATAAAAACGTAATTCTGTTTTGCACTCCGCATCTGCCAAAAAGTCGAGATCAAACGCCGGGTATTTCCAATATGGATAGTCCGGATTTTTGCTGCTGTTCAAATCGTATAATAGAACAAATTCTTCGTCATCTATAACTCGCAGGTCATGTGCAAGCAACAGAGCTTCTCTAGTTTCTCTGAAAGATGCCATTTTACCTCGAAAGTCAAAACATAGTTTGGATTTCGCGCCACAAACAAAGCTTCCCGTCGTCGTCTGCTTAACGTTCGCGCCACATTCGGTAACCCGCGTCGTAGACCCAGTCCCTAGCCACGTGGATGCCGTTCTCAAATGATTCCCGTCCTCGTTGCTTAAGGTCCCTATTAAGGGGGATAGGCGCACATCTAATACTTCCATCCATGCTTTAAAGACACGCGACACAATTGAAAGAGAAACTTCAAACCTGTATGCTAGGTCTAGATTTGGTACATTTAGTCTCAGTTTAATTAAGACCAGAATAAACTCCTGGAAAAGAAAGTGTCTTTGTCCTCCTAGTCGCATAAGGTGAAACAAATTCGAATGTTCTAGTAAGTAAATGGAAGTCCGGCAATCCTGTGTAAAATCTAGTTTTATCATCAGAATCTTTAAAGTAATCTTCCGTAAATGGCTGTGTTCGTTGCACTGCAGAACACGTAATCAAATTCTGTTGTTTGGGTCGCCGCATCAACTGTTTCCTGAGTCATAGCAGAGATCAAGGTCTGGCTATCTCTATCAACGAGAATTGGCTTTTTGTCGGTGTCTTCGACAAGTTTTTCGCCTGCAACATCCATCTCCATCTCCAGCTCACCGATCTCTTCATCCTCACTTCTGCCGCCTTGTAAATATTGATCACTTTCCTCAGTTTCCTGTGTTGTACATGCATGTTCGACCTCACTAAAGATGCCTTCTACAGTTTCCCCTGGCTCATTCAACTTCGTCATCTTTTCTGATATTTCTCGATCAATTATTTCTTGTCGCCTCTAACGTCATTCAGCTCTGTCAGCATTGAGTTGAGGATCAATCCGCTGCGGTCTCTTCGTGTGACCGAGATGTAATGTTGGGATCCAGTCAACATCATATTGGTCCCACTGTTTGGCAGCTTGGCCAGACACAAAATGCCTATAACAAACCCTCTCATTTTCAAGCTTATCATCCGTAAGGTCATCGCGACTTATGGCAGAAACCCATGCTCGTACACGACTAAATTTCACAGCAGAATCATTTTTTTGTGAACTTTTTCCACTCTTGTTGCCACAGCCAACAATAATGCACAGAACCATGGGAATAGCAAACCATATAAGATTGATCTTGCACAGTTTAAATCGATAAATATAGTTAAGTGACCAGCTCACGCTTTCTTTTTTGGGACACCAATATGGCGGATGGTTAGGTTGCTAGGAAACCAAGTCACGTGAGTAAAAACACTCTATATTAGCGCAATGTGTTGCAAAAGGAACAAACAAACATATTCTGAAGTTTAAAACTAATTGCACTTGGCATCGCAGAGATATTGGAAGTTGAAAAATGAAACTTTTTGGCCTTCATAATCGTAGAGCGATCGAGAAAATTGTCGAAAAATTTTCGGAAACCAATAGTGACGTCACTATTGACCACCTCAAAACAGTCAAGGAATGAAGTTGAAAGTTGGTGACTGAGCGGAAAACTATTGTGTTTTGTTCTGCGATAAACTGTAGCAACAATTGCCCATTTTCAATACGAAAACAGTGAAAATCTTACAAAAGTTAGAATACTCATGTATTCGCCAGAAGAGAGGACACTGGGAACAAGGTTGGCTCGCTAATAGTGACGTCATAATCCTTACCAATCCTACCACTTGAAGCGCGCGGCCAAAGAAACGTTTTCGTGAAGTCTTCGGAAATCTTCGTACTTTTAGCTATGTGACTTAAAGGCCCAGGAAGGCAAATTGATGCGTAAGTATGCTTTATTATGGTTTCCTTCAACGTTTAAATAGCTTTAAATGGATAAAGAAAAAAATTCAAATTTTTGGTTCATTTGACCGAAAAAAATGCAGGGATCAATCGTCAGTTTTTCTTTCAGAGATTAAGACATGCTTTATTCCACTATACGGTAGCAACAAGCTACACGTTTTAGCGTTATGGTACAATCATTTATATCAATTGTCAATCAATATATTTTCATTATTCACATGGGTGGCTGGGTATGACCTGTGATAGCCTTGTTGTTGTGTATCAGGCTGTCTGTATAATAAAACGAAAACTGAATGCAAGGCTGGCACCACGGCAAATTGTATTTCGTCGAAAAACGTTTAGTCTTCCTCGGGGCTAGGACTATAATTCCGGTTTACAGTAAGGTAGCCTCGTCTGGCTCGAGCATCTCAATGCGTTTTATTTACGCATCGTGTGGACCCGGCTTTGTATTCGAAGTTTCTATTGTCTGTATAATAAATTTAGCTATGATCGCGAATTATTTTCTGGTTAAGCATTTATCGCAAGTGGATTCCCTAAGATTAGTGCTTGTAATGTAATAGACCATTTTACAGTTTCTACTTATTAACCTGGTCTTTGTGTGGAAATGAGGCTGAAGTTGACCTTGTTTTGATAGAAACCTTTCTTCTTTTCAAATGTAAATCATGTTGTTCTTATGCTAACTAACATGATTTACATATGAAAAGCAGGAAGGTTTGCATACTATTCGCGACAGTCCCTTTCACGCTTGCTTAATAAGAGATGGAGATATGCGACCGTGCTTGAGAGAGTAGGAAGTGAAAACGGATAGGGAAAGAAAAGCACGGAGGCATAGGTGGCAAGCGCGAAAGAGAGAGATAACAAGTACGGCTGCCAACAACTGGAGGATTCTTACTTGAACTGGGCCGAAATTAGATGCACAGCTCTTATTTATACTCGCTCTGTAAGGGACTGGAGCGAATAGCATACTATTCGCGACAGTCCCTTTCACGCTTGCTTAATAAGAGATGGAGATATGCGACCACAATAAAAGAGTGCTAAACCGGGTAGAACTGGCAACAACACTATAGAAAAGGAAACAATAGGATGCCAATGACATGAAAAATAGCGAATCTGCAAAATTTAAAACATAAAAATAAATACAGGAACAAGCAGACTCAGGGTAATGAAAACCAACGTACAAACTTCAACGGAACCGCTGAGCGAAGCATGGCACAGACTCGATGTCTCTAAGGCAAAGAACTAATAACAAAAACTTGACAGATAAAGGCGTATAAACTTCGAAAGCACTACACAAACCAGATATTTGTGAGGCAAAGTACTCATATTAACAAAACGTGACAAATAAAGGCGTACAAACTTCAAAGGCAATGCAGAAACCAAATGTTTGTGAGGCAAAGTACACATAATGAAGGCGTACAAAACTTCAAAGTACTGCACAAACCGATGTTCGTGAGGCAAAGCACGCATAATAAAGGTGTACAAACTGCAAAGCACTGCACAAACCAATGCTCGTGAGGCAAAGTACGCACAACAAAACGTGACAAATAAAGGCGTACAAACTCCAAATAAAGCACTGCACAAACCCGATGTTTGCGAGGCAAAGTACGCATAACAAAACGTGGCAAATAAAGGCGTAGAAACTTCAAAAGCACTGCACAAACCCGAAGTTTGTGAGGCAAAGTACACATAATAAAGGCGTCACGAATAAAGGCGTACAAACTTGAAAGGCACTGCACAAACTCCATGTTTGCGTGGCAAAGTATGCATAACAAAAAGTGACAAATAAAGGCGTACAAACTTCAAAGGCACTGCACAAACCCGATGTTTGTGAGGCAAAATACGCATAAAATAAACGTACAAACATAATAAGCGTACAAACTTAAAAGGGGGACCGAGGGAAGAGTACTGCACAAACCCGGTGTTTGCGAAGCGAAGCACGCAAAGCTATAAATAGCTCAACCAAATATAAAAGCGTGTAAATTCCATAAAAGCTTTAGGGAAGCGAAAAACTTAGAAAGAAACGATGCTAACGGATAAGGGACAAGGAGCAGGGTGAGGAGATAAAAACCGGCGAGCACGTGGAGCCGCGGGGGAACAAGCGATGAAACGGCTAAAAAGCCGGACAAATACTAAAGAAAAGTTTACCAGTATAATGGTTCTGGTTAGCTGGGCCTGGTTGAGGCGCTTGAGCTGACTGAAGAAGCGCTTGAACTACCTGGAACTACCTACGCCACGGGAGCTTGCTCGCCGGCTATAGTGAGAACACGAAGGTACAGCACCAAAGGATTCTTCCTTGAACTGGGCCGAAATTAGATGCACAGCTCTTATTTATACTCGCTCTGTAAGGGACTGGAGCGAACAGTATCAAAACTAGCCTGTTCCAGGCGTTCAGATAGTGGGAAAAGCGCTAATAGTTGGGGAAGGCGCGAAGAAAAGCGAGCGAAAAATGCGGGGTTCCCTCGCTTCCTCTCCCCAATCTCCCCGCTTTCTTTCGCTCACTTTTCTTTGTGCCTTCCTCAACTATTCGCGCTTTCCCCACTAGCTGAACGCCTGGAACAGGCTATGTGTTGTTTACAAATTTTTGTGTGCAGGCTGTAATGCCTGCTACGTCGGCGAAACCACCCGACATTTTTGCACACGCGTTCGTGAGCACTTATCCACTGATAGGGCCTCTCACGTATTCAAACACCGGGAAGACTCTAAAGAATGCCACAGTTTATGTTCACCTAATTGTTTCAATATTTTAGATCATGCTTCCACCAATTTTCAGCTTAAGATAAAGGAAGCTTTACATATCAAATGGGAAAAACCTTCTTTGAACCGACAGTTGTATCATGTTAATTTAAAACTTTCTTTTTAATCACGTATTGTCACACATTCTTTCATTTATTTGTCAAAGGTGTTTAGCATTTTCATTTACTTAGTATAAATTCAACTTTGTAACTTAAAATTTCAAACTGAAGATGACAAAGGATTGTCGAAACATGTCTTAAAATCAAGTCAGCTGTCGTTGCTTTAAAAAACAGGCTATATCAAAACAAGGTCAACTCCAGCCTCACTTTCACTAAAAGGCCAGGGTACCAAGCAGACAACTTTAAAATGGTCTATTTGCCCTTTTTGTTGATTTATTTTGTGATGGATATGTGATGCTATGTAACCTTTTAACTCGTAAATACGCGAAGCGTAATGAATGCAAATTTTCACTGCTTCCTTCCTTTCATGGGCTGTAAACTTTTATCGGTAATTCCGCCAGTGCGGCCTTTTACCTGTTTCAAATGCAAAGAAATATAGATTGGTAATACTCGAACACCGAAACAGATGAAATTATTAACGCGATGTACTGATGTTTCGCGTTTGGAGTCCTTTGCCTGCAGTAGCCATGCACCTCTTCAGAACCTCTAACTTCATTGGACCTGGTTATCACGCACATGTATTGTTTTCAGGGCTAGGGTCCATTGTTCTGTTGTTTGTTCTATTTTCTCAGCCAATCCTGTGAGGCGTTCCAAGACGTGCATACCGCCTCGTCCTTTGATGGAAAATTATTCAAATGTTTTTTTTTAAGGTTACTGTAAACCTTTGTTGGTCCCATTTTGCAAAAAAAAATAATTTCTGTAAAGATATAACATTAATGTAGAAAATATTGAAAGAAGTTTTGCAAAATCATTAAAAGAACTCGAGATATTCTCAAAAAAGAATTTCAAGAGAATTATTGATAAGTAGCTATAGGTGTGATAATCCGATAATCTCTTTCCGGAGTGTAGCGCCTTCTTGTGCTTTTTCCCCGCTAAACTTTATCCGCGGGATCTCGCATTACATGTTATGCATATTTTGTTTACATCACAATGCGGAGCGCATTTCACATCATCAATGCGTATTCTATTGTAGCGTCATAGCGTATTCTTCCCGGCCATTTTGCATGTTTCACACGGTCGTCTACGATTGTTCTAATTCCTGAAGATTTACAATTTGACTATTAAAGCCAAAGCGGAAATTTTTGGCTAGCAGAATTGTAGAGATCAAGAGTGAAAAGAACCGCGGCGAAGAGTAAAAGAATAATAAATGAATGGATAACTTACTCGCTTGCATTTACTGCTGATACCAGCGGTTTTCGGTCAATTTTCGCGGCCACGTCTGTTGTGTTTTCATTTCTTTGAAAACTCTCACTGGCCCTTTTCGCTAGTTTGTTTCCACGACAATTTTGCTGCGTTTTCGTTACGTTCTTTCCGCTCATTTGGGTTTGCAGTTGCGCGAAACTTCGCCGTTTTTTCTATAGTTTTACCCTTTGAATACAGTTGAACCTCTCTAATACGGACACCGAAGGGACAGAGAAAAGTGTCCGTATTAGAGAGGTGTCCGTATTATAGAGGTCACTATGATGACGTCACTTTTTTAAGTCTCCACTGACAGTTTTTGTTCAGCAACTACTGAAACAGGCCCACATGTACTTTAACTGCATCTAAATTGATTAATATTGAGACACTGTCTATCAATGCTGCATGTGAAAAAGTAATAAGTGCAATTCTGAAAACGTCTTTCGATACATGTTTGTAACCATAAACAGGAAATTACTTACTCAAATTATCATCACCTGATCACCGGTGTGTCCGTAATAAGGAGGTTAAGTTTATATGAATTTGCTCTCTGGAGCAGAGATTTAGTGTCCGGTGTCCGTATCAGAGAGGGTCCGTATTATAGAGGTCTTTTTTAAAGAAAATATGTGAGAATTTTGTCGGTACATATAAACTGTCCGTAATAGAGAGGTGTCCGTAAGGAGAGGTTCGACTGTACTGAACTTGACTAATCGGTAGCCTGTTCCAGGCTCCGAGATAGTGGGGAACGCGCGAAAAAAAAAAGAGGGAAAAATCGCGGGGGAACTGCGACCGCCGACCGCCCTCACCCCAGTTTCCCCGCGATTTTTTCCTTTTTTTTACTTCGTGCGTTCCCCACTATCTCGAGCCTGGAACAGGCTAACTAATCGGTGGTTAATCGAGGGGGTTCTGTTTCATTTTATTGGTTGGCGGCACGACCACGATGACAGCCGCTTTAATGAGGTGTGAAAACAGTGAAAATATTTTGAGGCTAAAAACTCGAGGTTTGTTTTTGCGAGAATGACCTCTGTTCAAATGAATTAATAGGGTATATAGATTTGTCAGATTTTCATGAAACTTGGCCAGTATCTTTGCTAGATATTGATGCACCAAAGTGTGTGGGGCTTTTACGAAATTCCAAATACTTTGCTCGTGGCGCCCCAAAGTGTGACGCGCATAGAACAATCTTCTATTGTCCAACTTCAAAGTAGATTTACTCGAGAAGCAATGAAAATATCGAAAAAGCCTCACACACTTTGTTAGGCCATTAACTCTTGAGTGACACGGACCAGTTTGTTTTTATTTTCGCGCTAACACGGAGGCTGGTAATTCAGTGAAGCAAACACCGTCGGTTTTGCGTTTAAGGCTCGCGCACGCTTAACTAAAGCAAAAAAAAAAAAAGGAAAATAATTGCTATTTTCGGAATCTATAATTTATTAGCTTTACTAAAGAATTATAAAATGCTCAAGGAAATGCGCGCGCTATGATTGGTTAAACCGAGTTCATTATAACTCGGTAAAGCACGCGCGTGACGTAAGGTTCAATTTAACCGTTTTTTATTTTATAAAAGAAATAAAAAACGCGCCGAGTGCATTATTGAGTTATATAAGCACGCGGGAATTTTTAAGAACACGAGAGAAGTGCATAGAAGCACGAGCCAAAGGCGAGTGCTTGTCGCATTTCTCGAGTGCGTTTAAGGTTCGCGCACGCTCAACTAAAGCAAAAAAAAAAGGAAAAATAATTGCTATTTTCGGAATCTATAATTTATTAGCTTTACTAAAGAAATAAAAAACGCGCCGAGTGCATTATTGAGTTATATAAGCACGCGGGAATTTTCAAGAACACGAGAGAAGTGCAGAGAAGCACGAGCCAAAGGCGAGTGCTTCTCGCACTTCTCGAGTGTTCTAAAAATTCCCAAGTGCTTATAACTCAACAATGCACGAGGAACAGGTTTTTTTATTTCTTTTATAAAATAAAAACGGTTCTAACAAACCTTACGTCACGCGCGTGCTTTATCGAGTTATAATGAACTTGGTTTAACCAATTATAGCGTGAGTATTTTATAAAGTAATATATAGTTTTCTGGGGTTTCGTTAAAAATAGCGCGCGTACGAAAGATTTTCGGGAAGGCACCCTCGAAGGTTTACAGTAACCTTATCCAGCGCTACCGGGAATCGCTGGCCCGCGTTCGAAAAGACACTGAATATTTTTTTTTCTTTCTTTTATATTTTAACGGAAATTTGATGAAGTCGGCAACCTTTATCGAAAGTCTTAATTTAAGTTCTTTATTTCTAAAATTTAGACTCAAAACATTTGGCTCTGAAAATCTGTGGTGATGTTTGTCATGAAATCTATTTACCGCGGTGATGCGCTAAATGTCAACTTCAACATGGATCTGTTCCTCAAGTTTATACCTCTTCTGGAAACCATGAATGCTTGGGTAAAGAATCTTTATTTAGAGCTTCACGTATTCACGAGTTGACTCATAAGGAGCCTTTGATTACAGGGGGGTTGGAAGGCTATCCCATGATGTATCGCAACAAGTTACGCGCGAAATATGAAGAGAGCAAACAAAATGTTTTACAAATTACGAGTTGTGGCTAATTTTCAAGGTCTTGTCATGATTATTCTGAGGTCTTTCGCATTTTCGACCTATATAGCCCTCGCAACTTGTTTTTCCATGCTTACAAAAACCTATAACGTTTGATTGTTCTTTTATCCATCCTGAAGGGACCTCGTTTTTAAGCCACCCGCACAATGGCGGTCATCCCCCAAAATACACTAAACGTTTGGGCATAGTTCTTGCATAAACATAGGGTTATTTTCAGATAAATATCAAGAACGTATTTGGAATCCAGATTCTTCAATCCAAAACTCGTTTCCTTTGGATTTGATTTCAGTCGATATCATCTTTGATTTTTCGAACTCTTGCTGTCCATATAATGTCTGAATATTGGTTTTTGTTGTTCTAATTGGGCATTTAGGCTAAAGTGCCCGGTTTTTTTAGTTGAATTTCTCTTTTGTCAATTTTGTTTGCGTGTAAAAACTAATGGTTCGTGCGCTCCTTTTTATCTCGTTAATGCGCATGCGCATTAAGCGAGATTTCGGAATTGAGTACGAAAAAGGGACAAAAGTTGTTAACAAAATTTTGTGGACTTTTGTCCGGGGGGGTTTCTTCTTCCTTCTTTATAGAAGCTATATTAGGGCATTGAGGATATGGTTGGTTAAACCGGTTAGGATTTCAAGAAGGGCGTCACATACTACCACTAAAATTTTTGGGGAGCACCCCCGGACCTATTGTTAATTTCCCAAGGGTATTGGGATGTCAGAACTTGTCATGAACTTGTCATATCTCACATTACGTTACCGCAAAGGTATTAAGTCCTTCTTTAAGTTTCGATATCTCACGTTACCTATCAGTTTCAATCATTTGTCGTAAAGCCATTGAAGCTGCTTTAGAAGGGATGCGTTTTCTTGGGAAACGCAGTTTGAGAATTTCACGGTGTATTTTTACGAATGGAGACGTTTTAAGAAAGTTAAATGGGACAGGAAAGTTTGTGTTTTAATATGAGCGATATGGCAGAGCAAAATAGCATGAACTTTGCGTTTTTTGAGGAGCACCCCCGGACCTATTGTTAATTTCCCTAGGGTATTGGGATGTCATGAACTTGTCATAATTATCTCACGCTACGTCACCACAAAGGTATTACAGTTCTTATTTAGTTTCGATATCTCACGTTACCTACGGTATCAATAATCTTTCAAATTTCAAATCATTGCCATTAATAGATTTAGGTACATGGTAGAATGTATTGACGGTGATAAAAATTGCGCTTTGATTATGCAATAGTATGCAAGGGACCTCGTGATTTTGCAGACTTAGTCAAACTATTTCTTGTTTGCTGCAATTCTCTCTACAGTTCTATTCGTATACAAGTAAAATTTTGTTGTTGACAAAGCAAGCATTTTAACAACCATTTTATAAGCGATCTGAGCGTTTCAATTCAAGACAGACATTGGAACTTATTATTACGGACTTAATTGAGAAGATATTATTTGAGTGCCAATACGAAGAAAATATCAAGAAGTGGTTAGGATTTTATCGCATACACCGCCACTAAAATTTTTGGGGAGTACTCTCGGACCTATGTTAATTTCCCTAGGGAATTGGCATGTCATAATTTTTTTTTAAGTTTTGATATATAGCGTTACATATCAATCTTTCAAATTTGTTTTTACGTGGATGTGTCCGAGACGGCATTGATCTTCAAAGGTTCAAGAAATTTGTATTTTTCTTGTCAATCATATGTCGTAAAGCCATAAGTGCTCATTTAGAAGGGTAAAAAAGGTCAAATGTTCTTGGGAAACACAGTTTGACTGAAAATTTCACGGTGTATTTTTAAAATGAATGGAGACGTTCTGAGGAAGTTAAATGGCAAGGGAGCAAAAACAATAATTACTAAGTTCAATTTATGAAATGAATGGCTTTGAGTTCTCATAGTATGTTATCATTTGATGAACTTTTGATATTAAATTACCGATCACGCGAACGAAATCATTGCCATTATTAGATTTAGGTACATGGTAGAATGTATTGACGGTGATAAAAATTGCGCTTTGATTATGCAATAGTATGCAAGGGATCTCGTGATTTTGCTGAACAAACTAATTGTGTAAATGTAGAAGTTATTGTTTGCTGCAATTCTTTCTACAGTTCTATTCGTGTACAAGTAAAAGTTTGTTGTTCTGAATTGAATGACAAAGCAAGCATTTTAACAACCATTTTATAAGCGATTTCAGCGTTTCGATTCAAGACATACATTGGCATTATTACGGACTTAATTGAGAAGATATTAGGGCCATTTATACGGGAGAAAATAAGACGCGTCTTATTTTCTGTCGTATAAATGGCCCTATTATTTGAGTGCCAATACTACTCAAGTAAAAACCATTTGATTAACGTTTTTTCACCTTTTTTCCGGATCCACGGTTGTGGCGTGCAGGAAAGACAGAAACATTTCCGGTGAAGATCACAAGAAAAGACAGAAAAGTCAGAAAAATATAGCACTGCGACAGCTTGAGACTCAGTTGAAGTAAAAAGTAGTGAAAATTGCTTTTCAGTGTTTGTCTGGCGTTGACAGCTTTCGTAATAAAGTTTCCTTTTTATCATTGTGGAATGTCCGGTTTCCGGAAGATTAGAAAGAACGGGAGAGAGCGAATCTTAAAAATGAAATTGAAGTTGGAAAAATAAATATTTGCTCAATTATTTCTTTGAGGAATACAGGAATTCTAAGGATATGCACTTTTTGTCCTGACTTCCTGACTGAATTTAAGTCTCAAAATAGCAATGAACAATGCGCTATATATGATCACAGGCGGCCCAAGCTCACTATATCAGATAACCGGTACGTGACCTTTGCTTTATGAGTGGTATTGTGTTACAAAGATTCGATTTATAAAGGTTTGTATGGGAATGCAACGGTTTTGTCTCAAAACTTAAAAATTCGAATGGTATGTGAATAAAATTGACTTACCCTGTTGCTGTGTTGTATTCTTTGTTGTTTGCCTGCTCTTCGGGACGATTTAACGCGATTTCGGCGAGTTATCGTTATTTCGGTGTTCCACTGCTAAGAAAAAGACAGTGGAACACCGAAATAACGATAACTCGCCGAAATCGCGTTAAATCGTCCCGAGGAGCAGGCAAACAACAAAGAATACAACACAGCAACAGGGTAAGTCAATTTTATTCACATACCATTCGAATTTTTAAGTTTTGAGACAAAACCGTTGCATTCCCATACAAACCTTTATAAATCGAATCTTTGTAACACAATACCACTCATAAAGCAAAGGTCACGTACCGGTTATCTGATATAGTGAGCTTGGGCCGCCTGTGATATGATAAACGATATATTATACGTGAATGGACTCTGACCGATCAATGACAGACATTATAGCGACGACGAGTATAGCACGCAACATTTTAGAATCACCATAGGTGTCATAGGTCATGATCAGTAATCAGTTCTTTTCTTCTTCAAAATCTCCGTAAAATTCTAAGATGTTTATGTCTTATATATAAAGATCTACAAACGCGGATAAACGTAAACAGTTTTCCGATGCGTTGTGGCACACATCAAAGATTAAGATTGGATGATCCTAGCTTGTTTTTGAACCGGTTCTGCTTGACATTTCTGACAGTCCTCAGAGAATTAATTCTGTATGGCGATGATCCGCAATTTGCACCTACAGTTTCATAGTTGAGACTAGTTGAACCTCTCAAACTCCCCGTAATCTCGAACTCAAATCCATTTCCTTTCGGTGACCTTCGATTTTCTTTTATGTCATATACTATACGAGTCTAATGAGAGTGCGAGATGTCAGGAGTTCAACTGTATTTTCGAGGTCTTCAGTGCATGTGATTTCAGAGTAATTTTCTAAACTTACAATCATGGGTGGCCAACGACCACTGATGTATAAATCTTCAAGGTTACCTTCATCATATTCCTTCCCAAAAAGTCATAAAATACCATAAAGACCATAAAAAGAATTCACCTACCTTTTGCATCCTTCCGAGGCTTTTGAGTCTTATGAGCCTTGTGTGATTTGTGTCGACTTCTGCTTTTTTTTTTTTGCTTTTTTCGTTTCCTGTTTTCCTCCTTGTGTTTTACCATGCGGGAAGAGTTACTTATTGACTGTTATTTGACGATATAAGATCACCAGAGATCTGTACAACTCTGCAATTGATCCCGGCACCGCAAATGATCCCGGACCGCAAATGATCCCCAAATTGGACCGCAAATGATCCCGGACCGCAAATGATCTCCAAATTGGACCGCAAATGATCCCGGACCGCAAATGATCCCCAAATTGGACCGCAAATGATCCCGGACCGCAAATGATCCCCAAATTGGACCGCCAATGATCCCGGACCGCAAATGATCCCCATAGAGGACCGCAAATGATCCCGCTCATAAATAATAGTGTAATGCTGTGGATTTTTTTACTAGAGCTGTGCATATACATCTAGTTTATGCCTAAGCCTGGATTTCTACTGTCGCGTATTTTTTACGTGCGTAAATATAATAAGAAATGATGTATGAACAGCTTGTGCAAAAGTTTACGCGAGTTGTTCATACATCATCTCTTATTTTTATTTACGCTCGTAAAAATTACGCGACATTGGAAATGCACCTTAAAATTAAAAAAAATAAAAATTATAATATCATATGTATACAGACTTATACATATTTTTAAAAAGAGTAACTATTTAATCTAAGAATATGAATTAATAAAACACGCGTTAGGTCGTCTAAAAAGTTAAAGAGCCCAGTGTCTGTTATAAAGAAGTCAGTAACGCGGGACTTACTTATCACCAGCCCTCCAACGCCAAAAGATGGCAATTGTTTATTCCATGCGATGAATGACCAAATAATTTGCCTGGGGATGGTATCCCAGAGCGTCTCAGAATTACGCTCTAGCCTGGTTAATTATCTCAGACTTAACCCAACCACACCAGACGGAGCTCATTTCAGAGATTTTGTCAATCATGGCGCATGGAAGACCTATCTACGAAGAATGGCAAAGGATGGATAGTGGGGGACTGGATTGCATTGTTGGGACTGATCAACATGTTAAATATCCCGGTGGCGATAGTCTCAAGTTTAGGAGAGGCAGGATTAAAAGTCATTCATTCAGCTGGGTATGAAGATGACGACAACGATAAAAGCAACGGAGGTATGGCGTTACTTAGCCACGAAGCTGAGCTACACACACAGTCACAGTCTGGGACCAATAGACCTTTCCGCTTCTAAGAGTCCGCGACGTTCCAGTGTGCGACCGAACAGTTAAAAAACATGTACGGCGAGGGAAAAGTTTATACGGAGGAGATTTGTCCAGTAACTGTGGAAAAATGTTTCAATGTTACACCCAAGGCGTCTTTGACAGTGGTGGAGCATTGCAGGTCTATTCCAATGACTGTTTTTTTTGTGATGTTTGCTTAATGCATGAACTTTTTTTGAGCCTAGTAGGTGAACATAAAGGGGACGAGCAGACCTGGAAGAAAACTAATTAGCCTGTAACATTGCGTTATGTTCCTTGTTAAGGGTTCAGTTTTGAAATACCAAATGTATGGTTTGACTAAATGAATGTCCAGTTTATAAGTAAGGATATGCGACGTATGTTGCGTGGGCATCAATAGAATCTGCTCACAATTTTATGATTTCAAATAAAACGAATTACGTTTTTGTTGATTGAGAGTGAATCCAATAGTGTCGTAACGAAATTCTTTAGCCTCGATAAAAAAATGTAAACCCTGATTTGTGAGGTCAAAATATGGCTTTAGAAATACTTGTGACAAAAGCTCAACTGCCTCGTCATTCCCCTATCAACTCCATTCCATTATCCACACCATTCCTCTATTTATTAAATCCAGGCTTAGGCATAAACTAGATGTATATGCACAGCTCTAGTAAAAAAAAAAAATCCACACCATTCCATTATTATTTATGAGCGGGATCATTTGCGGTCCTCTATGGGGATCATTTGCGGTCCGGGATCATTTGCGGTCCAATTTGGGGATCATTTGCGGTCCGGGATCATTTGCGGAGCTGTACAGATCACCAGAATTCAGAACACAAAGAATGACTTTGAAATAAATGAGTGCCAAAAATCAAAGGTCACCGAGTAGAGGGTGGCAAAGGGGGGGGTACCGATCACGCATCACGCCGAATTTTTAAGTGAAATCACGCATCACGGAGAAAATTTTTAACCAATCACGCTTCACGTAAATAAGGAGTAATCCGGCATTCAAATGGTAAAAAAACAACGTAGAGTCGGCGTAGGCCTACCTATTGAATGCATTGATATTGTATTCAATTTCTTTTTGAAGGATTGCATGTTAATTCATGAATCTTAAAATGAAATAAAGGGTGTTGACGGGCCTAGCACAAATCCTACTGTGGTTTGGTTGTTATGACCTTTGTTCACTCGGTTTTTTTTTCTGGTTTGACTTTTACAGTTTAGCCCTAACTAGTGTATCTTATAAAAGATCTACCCCTCTTGTATGGAATAAGGTCAATAAGGGGAGGTTCTTTACAGATTTGTCTTAGTAAAAGTTGCGATTCTATTAAATGCCATTTGTCCATGAGGATCTGTTTAAGTTAGGTACACGTGGGTTGCATTGGATAATATTTCTTTGCGAGCTTTTGTTTTGTCTTTGAGATATGACTTTCTGTCAGAGAATATTACTTCTGAGAGCACCTTCTGAGATGAGATTGTTAGGGTAGCCTCTTAGCCGTAGGTTTGATTTGAATTTATTGATGTCTTCCTCGAAAAAGTTCGTTCAATTCTGAGGAGTCTAAGGGCCTCTCCTTTGACGAAACCTTTCTTGACTCCCGGTGGGGGTGGGTGACAAGATTGAAAGTGTGTGTATTTCTTCTTAGCATTATCGGCTTTATTTCGTTTTGCTTGTCTTTTGCGGTCAATGTGTTTCTTATTCAGATGTTTTCGTGTATCTGAGACTTACCGTTTAATTTCTTATCAAGACTCAGGGAGCACACAAGGATGAGATTCAACATGTTTATTTTTGGCATTCTCAAGTTCTGACATGTTTTTCACCATTGAGCGCGAATTGTTTCTGTATGAGCTGGACTCTCTCTTGTACATTTACGAGTGGCTTAGTGCCTTGTTCTTAGGCTGATTGACATGGCTTAGTACCCTACTCGCTCTTCTTCTTTGATTTGAATCAATGTTACGATAGTGGGATTTGATTAGTACTCCTAGTAATTTCTGTTCTGCCTGACATGTTGCCTGCTTTCTTATGGTTCCGATTTCCTTCTTGAATTCTTCGTCGGGTCTGATAAGTGTGCTTTGCGTTGTATCGTAACGTCTTAGGACAAGTCTCTTCTACCCTGTGAGCTTCGAGTTTTCTGATTGCGTTTTCTAGTTTTTTCTGATTTCTCGATTCTGTCCTCGCCGTGCCAGGAACGGATTCTCTGGACCCGCCACGAAGATCAAAGGTCAAGAAAAGACCGGACAGACCTTCAATTAGACAAGTTACGTTGAGTCCTTTGAATGTAAGCTTTCTAGTTTTTCAAGAATGTGGAAAGCATTCACGTATCACGGAAAAATAAAAGGTAAATCACGCGTCACGCTGTGCTATCTGATCACGCATCACGCGGTTAATTTGGGCACAATCACGCATCACGCGGTTAATTTTGGGGCAATCACGCGTCACGTAAAACCCCTTTGCCACCCTCCGAGTATGTATACCAGGGGTCTAGGGTCTACTCTAACTGCAGAGAGGAAGAGAATAGCCTGCGAACAGGCTCCTGGTTCGGAGGGGCGCTATTTTCCGGCGCTATTTTCCGGCGCTATTTTACTGGAAGCCTGTCCGCAGGCTAGGAAGAGATGGGCCTTGGGAACGAGGTTGGTAGAAGTTTCAATAAGAAATAGATCATTAAAACAGACCGTCCTGTGTTGATATGGACGATATGGTCAATAATGTTTAACTTTTATTGGTAAATTGCACAACTTTCTGAAGTTGCTGTCTATTTTCAGTGTTTATTGTGTCGCTGTCGTAATTAGTCGTATTTTTGAAGCGGAATCGAGTCGCTTGTCGCTGTTCTGTTCAGAACGTCAGTGGAACGTCTCGTGTCGGCAGTTTTCGGGGCCATGTCGCTTGTAACCTGAGTATCAGGCTTACGGGGTTCGGGGAGGGGGGAAAGGGAAAAAAGAGAAGGAAAAAGGGGAAGAAAGCCTGACACGAAAGCTTTCAGACGAGTCTGCCGCCCACTCGTTTCGCATGACGCGTCTCCGAAAACAGTAGCCAATCAAAATTACTTCCGGTCACCCCACTGTCATGTCAACGAACTGTCAACTGGCGAGAAATCAGATAAATAAACTCTCACGAATCTTCTGAGAAGAATTGTGAAATTTGCTTTGAAAGTTTGCGGTCGAAATCCGGGTCTTATGTTTGCACGGTTCCACTATTCTGCGAAACCAACAACAAATAATTTTCAAGTGCTTAATACAGTAATACAGTAATACAGTAATACGTAATACAGTAATACGCGGGATAGGCAGTAGTATAAAAATAGACAGGCTAAACACGACTCCCGCTCGTCGCAAAAAAGTATTTTAAAAGCCTAAAGTTTAAAGCTTTCCCAGTAAGACTACAGAGAGAATTGCGCCTTTAGATCACAGTTATGAATTTGTCCTCTTCGATGATATTGACCTTTTGATCTCGGCGGATTATCTCTCAAATTGTAGGAGGATTTCATGCTGTCCAGAGCCGTTAGAATTATTTTATTTCTTTATGCCGTTGTTTGGTGCTAGCTCTATTGACATACATTGTGGTTCCTATGGTTCACTTTTGTTGCAAGATAAATACTTATCGGTTAAAGTTTGTTAACGCTTTGCAAGTGCCAGGATCGTTAAATTTCTCAGGCCGTGATCTAATGTCTAAAGTCTGCGGTTTTTTTTGTGCAAGACTTGTGAGAAAGCGTTTCCGGCATCACGGATATAGGCGTAGATCCGAGTCTCAAAAAGCCGTAGTCTACAATTCAACTGCAATGAAATCATGAATTCTTGCAATATTTTTTAGCTCCTAAGTTAGTTCTGTAGTTGAGTAGCTGGTGTGTCTCAGTGGAGCTAGGATAAACCTCCGTTGCTTGTAATAGCGTTTGATTTGGCATCTAACAGATAATCTGCAGCATGGTTGCTGTTTTGTAAATCTCACGGATGCTAGTAAATTCTAACATTCTTTCCTTAAGCAAGGAATGAACACAATTAAATGTCTTAATGCACTGTGCACGTCTTCTGTGTGGCACTTGTTCTGAACCAATACTGGGAAAGCAGCTTCGGAAGCAGCTGATAAATTTAATAAGCTTTTTCCGTAGCCAGGCACATCTTTTCTTTCAACTACGAGCTTTTGAAGACACAATTCTTGTTCACTTTCCAGTACAATCCCAGGAAAGAATTGGAGAGCTCCTTCTAGTGCTTCTTTAAATTCGTTTTTTTCCATAACACGTTCCGTAAAAGACAGCTCGAGCTAGTGAATGATTTTCCACGATCGAATACTTCGAAATTCAAGATGGCAGTCCACAAGATATAAATCGCAAGTATTCATTTCCGGTGTTGTGACGTAAGAGCATTTTGTGTTTCGTCCAATCAGCGCAACATCCAGAATTCGGATGTTTGACACAAGCCCGTGAATGCTTTTGGGTCAGGCCTTCTTCCCCTTTCTCCCCTACCCCCTCCCCCCATTTTTTCCTTTCTCCCTTTAGCCCCTCTCCCAAAGGAAGGCCTGATACTCAGGTTATGTCGCTTGTCGCTTTTACCCCTTGGAAGGCCTCTTTGAGCCGAGATGTTTTGAAAACAGCTTCGCATTTCAATTGGCTATAAAAGGAAACGAAACCTAATCACCAGCTCTATTCCTACAAGAGACACCATTCTGCCTGAAGGTACACATTTGTTGAGTCAACGGAAAAAGCGACAAGTAAAAGATTTTCATTTGCCTTTTTTACAATAGTCTACCTTAAAAATATAATGAAGTCTTTAGAGAAAACATTCCTCTTTTTAGAGATTACAATGGGAGGGGGGTCACGATCCCGTTTCACGCACTTTTTTATGAATTTCACGCGTCACATATTCGTTAAATTCCTTAGTCTGGTTCCTTACAAGGATAATAGTTACTAAATTTACGAATCACGTTTCCATTTTACTAACTTTCACGTTTCACGCACTGATTTTTTCCCTGATCACGCGTCATGCATAGACCCTTCGCCACCCTCTTTTTAGTGAGCTTATTCACATGCACAAAGTTCTTGTTTTGTCTCATACATCCACATATACAATGCATAAATGAATTGGCTGTTTAAAAACCTTGCCAGTAAATCAATTTTAATCCTAAATGAAAATCGTTGCAATATGTTTCAGTTCTGTTTAAATATCAATAAATAAAGATAGTAAATTTTTTTAACCTTCGTTCATCTTTCCCAAATTTCGATTGATAAGAAAATTGCCATTGTAATGCCATACAAGTCATTGCTCATGACTTTTATTGATTTGGTGGCTTCTAAAAGAGCCCTTAAGTCCTCTATGACTACTTATGACTGCAATGTCTAACTCCATGATTAGACCTACAGGTATTTTCAATCTTTTTCTCAATGTTCTCTATCCTGCCAATACCACTGGAAAAGTTGAAAATTTACATTGTATGTAAATAACATGTAAATAACATGTAAAGATACTGTAAATGATAATTTACATGCTAATTCCCCTTTTACATGTTATTGTCAAACCTGTAAATAACATGTAAATATTTTGAGTGAAACATGTAAATTCAAGAGAAGATCCTGTAAATAACATGTAAATCGAGAAAGGGAGCCTGTAAGGAACCCTGTAAATAACATGTAAATCGAAAGGGGTGGCTATCATGTAAATAACATGTAAATCGAAAAAGGGGGGCTATCCTGTAAATAACATGTAAATCGAAAAAAGGAAGCATGTAAATAACATGTAAATCGAAAAAGGGGGGCTATCCTGTAAATCGAAAAAGGAAGTCTGTAAATAACATGTAAATCGAAAAAGGGGGGCTATCCTGTAAATAACATGTAAATCGAAAAAAGGAAGCATGTAAATAACATGTAAATCGAAAAAAGGAAGCATGTAAATAACATGTAAATCGAAAAAGGGGGGCTACCATGTAAATAACATGTAAATCGAAAAAGGGGGGCTATCCTGTAAATAACATGTAAATCGAAAAAGGGGGGCTATCCTGTAAATAACATGTAAATCGAAAAGGGGGGGCTACCATGTAAATAACATGTAAATCGAAATGGAACCCTGTAAGGAACCCTGTAAATAACATGTAAATCGAAAAAGGGGGCCTATCATGTAAATAACATGTAAATCGGAAAAGGGGAGCTATCATGTAAATAACATGTAAATCGAAAAAGGGGGCTATCCTGTAAATAACATGTAAATCGAAAAAGTGGGGCTATCCTGTAAATAACATGTAAATCGAAAAAGAAAGCCTGTAAGGAACCATGTAAAAACATGTTAATCGAAAAGGGGGACTATCGTGTAAATAACATAAATAGAAAAATAGTATAGAAAAATAGATAAATATATTTTATTTATCAATGCTATGTCAAACATTTTTGCAACACCATACCATAATTTCAGGACCTTACTGTTTAGACAAGTACAGCTGTTAGTCTAGCAATGCAATAGTCTCAATTTCTTTCGATTTAATGCTGATTCCTTATCACATAAAATATTTCATGCCACAAAAATGAATACAACTTTACAGTTTTAGACGGAATGTGCAAGGCATGTCAGTTTAAATGCATACATGTTAATAATAATCTTTTTTGAGGATGCCAACTTCACCACAGAGGGGTCATCTAAAAGACTATAAGATGTCAATTTTCTTTCACTTGTTGAAAAAAAGATCATCAACATCTGTGGCCCTGGCCAAATGGAGAGACAAGTCGACATCGGTAATAAGTTACATCAATAACTTTCATTCAATTCGAATAAGCATAGATTCTTGTGGAAGTTGATGCAAGTTTTTAATACCAGTTAATGAACCACAGCAAGTTATCGCAAGTTGCTGTCACTACTGTTTACCTTGGTTTGGGTGTATGTGCGAGACTACATGTACATTGAAATGGTTTGTTTACAACTTGGAACAACTTGCATCTAGACATATACTTGCAGTCAGTTTGGCCAGGGCTTAAGTGGGTATTTTTCTGCCTATGACTAAATAATATTAAGGCAAGTTTTGACAAGAATTTGTCAAAATATATTTCCATTTGTCATGTAAACACAATGGCTGCTGACTATGACAGTCTTTTGTCATAAAAACTGGCATTTTATGCCTATTATAACTATATAACTCAAATGCTATTTTAAGTAGAACCTATATGGCACAGTAACTGATCACTTTTTAGCATTTTTTTGTTTGTTTGCATTGTTCCTTTCAAAGAGCTACATGTACACTGTACAGTGTACATTGACTGCAGCTTTGGTATCTTTTTCTGCCAGAGCTTGGCCATGGGGATGCTCTTTCTCTTGAAGCCTAAGGAACAAAACAAAAAACAGCTGCAGTGAGAAGACGTGTCTTGTACAGTAGTAGTATGCCTAAATACAGTCAAACCTCTATTAAGCGGTCACCCTTGGGGAATAGCCAACTGACCGCTTGATAGAGGAGATTGCTTAAATGCGGTCAAGTTTGCAGTAAACATGGGGAGCGAATTAATTCCGGGCATTTGTTAAGTGACTGCTTAATAGAGGGTCGCTTAATAGAGACTGTAACTAAGGCAACTGCCCTTTGCGTCCAGTTATTTTTTACCAAAGAAAAGTGGGCAGCACACAGCAGCTGATCTTGCTTTACTAGACCAGTTTCATCTGATACATGTTAGTAGAGACTTCATCAGGGATTTTGAACAAGATTATGTGTGGAACTTATTTTGTATACAACATTTACACTTCAACATTACATACAAGTAACACTGACAAGAATTAGAAGTATTGTCATTTACAGTAGGTAAATAAGAGAGCAGGTCCAAGGTTTTTGTCTGTTGCTAGGGCAAAAATAATTTAAAATTTATCAGCCAGGTTAATTTAGCATTTCTCCTTTAATTAATAGGCCAGGTACCTGCAGCCTATGAATATAATTATGCCAAAATGGCATTAAAGATCTGACAAAAATGCTTTCACTTGCTGAACTGAAGCTACAATCTGTAATCAGTATAAATGTGGTCACTCAAAGGTACTTGCATGATAACATACTGTCACCTGCAACTGGCCTGTGCATAAGATTTTACATTATGAAAAACCTAGTGGAAACTACATGTAAAGCTCATTTTTAATAACAATTTAAAGACCACAACATCCCAGTTATACATGTTAGTCCTGGGCTTATACAAATTTGTAAGAGTTTATTGAATGATAAGTACAAAATATTGTGATACAGTACTGTTCAATTGTTTCAGTCAGTTTATGTTCTTTATGTAACGAATTGTTGTGGAGGAGATGTGGAAGCTTAATCCAGAAGGGGGTATTACTGGAAGAATTTTGTTGGCCTATTATTAACAGGGTGGGCTTATAACCAGGATTTTAAGTTAACAATAAACATGAGTATGGAAAATCCAGCGACAAGTTATGGACTTTGGATCAAAGGTTTCTTATTAACACAGTGATCACAATCCAATTTCTCCAAAGAATATTAATAAAACACAGCCATGAGTTTCTGAGAATGGGGAACTGATAAAAAAAAATCAGTCACCAAGGGGCAATGAATAAAATGCTGGTCCCTGAATAAACACCAGGTTCAAATTTTTGCTGGGTTAACAAGACCAAGTTTTAAACAAAGACCAGGGACATTTAACTCAAGAAAATACACAATGTATGATAAATTTAGGTGCAGTTTATCAGATTTGACCATGAATGTTTGGCAGGGTAAATTAATTGTGTCTACATCAAAAGAAAACAACACCAAATTATGTTATTCCATACAGTAGTCATGAACTAAAACACTGATTTTGAGATCAGACCTAAGGATCCCATTTGAATAATGTTTAGTGCTGCAGCAAAATATTAACACAATCATTGTACATGTAGGTACCAATGTCAGTTACTTAGGTGCCTAATTGCTACCAGGCTCCTGTTAGAAAGCAGCCTTATAATATTGTGTACATGGAAATATAACATATTCAATAATTATTCTCTCACCATAAAAAGCTCTCCTTGAATCTCTTTGAATAATGCCATTTCTAATAGGAGAAAAGAAATCAGAAATTACATGTTAATTAATTGTATTTGAAATTGAGAAAATATGAAGCATACTTCCACATCACTGCTTTAACATTAAATATACTATCCTCAGTCACTATTTAATATAACCAGTGAATAGATGGGTATATGGTTGATGTGAATAATATACATGAACATAGCCAAACCCGCAAAATAAAAGGGGGCTGGACTGTCCAACTCGTGTAAATCAGCAAAATCTATTGTTCTTGCTCATTTGCATTAGATTCGGCATGGGGCTTTGCCCTTTTATACCGCAGGTTCATGTTTAAGAATAAAAAGTGACTTGTAAATACAGTGTACAAAAGGAGGATTTTACTATCTTCCCAGCATGCATTGCAAGCAAACTATATTATCAAAAGGCGGTGACCCGCAAGCAACTCATTTTACACAGATGCCATTGAGGTTGGAGGTCAGTTGGTCATAGCAGAAGAAATGTTAACCTTTTTATTGTGTTCACCTCTACAGAATATTTTCCATTTTGGGTTATGTTTACATTTTGCTTTAAGGCCGCTTAAATTCCCAGAGGGGTCGAAACCCTTAATCGGCATTGCATGGTAGATGCTTGAAATCTCTTCACAGATTCGTGGAATCAATAAACCTTCTTGCCATTTCAAAACAATGCCGGTTTATATTAGAAGAAATATCCATGTATTTGCTTGCTTTGACTTATTGAATCGAACACTGGTTGTGTTGTTTTTAGTTCAAAATCAATCTTCACTTTTCGGTATATACTTCATGCTAACACACCATATAGGGATCCTATCATATAGGGATCCTAAAAACTCATTTTAAAATGGTTAGCTTTTATTTACTGTTATGGGTAGTGATATCCATAACAGTAAATAAAAGCTAACCATTTTAAAATGAGTTTTTAGCCCTAAATAAGTGCCGGATTCTTTGATGTGCATAAATTAAAACCCACCATGAAGTATATCCCCACTTTTCTCACAATTTTCTGGTACAAGCATTAATCATTCAGAATTATTTCATTTTTTCCTGTGACAAACATAAAACTCTCATCAGAAGTCATTCACCTGAATTTTAACCAAAGCATGCTGGACAGACGGTGATATCCTCCTTTCAGTTTCAAGACAGAACAATTTACAGCTCTTATATAAATTTTGCTTTTGTCTTGGTGCATTTTCACACTCTAAAATACTACAAGCAACAATACAAATAATATTTGATGGGCGATCAGTATCCATATATGATAAAAGGTGTTTATAAAAATGTTGAAGCTGATCTAGATAAAGATTCTTAATTTAGTTTTAGCATATTACACTTGAACTGCATATTTTAGTTACTCTGATGAAGACCGCACCTGCAGTCGAAAATTCAGTCTTTTAACGATATATAATTTTTATCTAGATCAGCTTCAATGTTTTTATAAACACCTTTTATCATAAATACAAATAATAATACAGTGTAAAGAAAATTTCTGTGAACCCAAAATTACCTAGCTTGCACTTTATACTGATACTAAAAATTTCAAGTTACACTGTAATGTAAACCTACAGTACACCACCATACATGTACAGTGTATAAGAAAAACACCCTCACCTCTCTATACAGTTACATGTACACCTGGTTATTTATTACTCAATAATGTGTTTCTTTTAACTGATTAGAATATTTAATTTCACATTGGGAGTTTAAAACGAATGATGCAATCCATTCACAATTACAGTGAATGAACATTATTTTTGAATAATGTGCAGAAAGAGGTGACCAATAATTTTTAACTTTAATACTCCATAGTACAATGTTCAAGTCAATCCCACTCAAGACCAACAGTCGTGAGGGTATTTTTATGAAAGGGTACTGTCTAAGTGATCAACCAAGTTACAATCTTGGACGTTATAAAATTCAGACTGCAGATTGCAGACTGACATAAGTGCATATTACATGTAGGTATCAAGTGCAGTCTGCTGACTGGGTACAAAATGCAGACTGACCAAAACTGTCACTTCATCCTAATTTATGACTTAATCTATCAAGTAATCTGCTGCAAAACTATCCTTCTAAGCCTTCAAGTAGATGTCTCATAGTTTCTTCTTTCTGACAGTATCCTATTTTCCACAATCACACAGGATACAACCTGTAACTGTGAACATCTTCACATTTTTAATCTGTAATGTTATGAAAATAAATTGCATGGGGTACCTATCAGTACCTATCATGGAGTACCTATCAGTACCTACATTGTATTAGAGATAGCACACAGCTGCACATGGCTGTAGGCACTACAATAAATTATAGTTTTGGTCTTACAACTGTAATATACATGTATTAACTATTATAGCGCAAAAGCGCACCTGAATTTATTGACTAATACTTAGGGCGGGGGGGGGGGGGGGGGGGGGGGGGGGGTGGGGCAAAAGCAAAAAAAAAAATTCCCAGTAAATTATTAAGGAAAAAAAAATTCCCATGCATTATCGCAAAAAAAAATCTGCCCAAGGACAATTAAAAAATAAACTATTAAAAAAAAGATATTCCAGCCATCAAGTGAAAAAAAAAAAGATTTCCACCTTAGGTGGACAAAAAAAATTTTTTGCCTCTCCCAAAGTTCCCACCCCCCCCCCCCCCCCCATCACTTTTCTAATGGTCCATCCCTTAGCCGACTTGGCCTATGGCCTTGTCGGCTAAAATTGGGCGATATATCACGTAAGCTTGAGCGCAGTAATAGTTTTATAATTCAACACATTGATAACAAAGCACAGTTTGAAGAAAAAATATTGAGGCCCGTCTGTCATTTTTGCATTCTCTTGTCAAAATGCGAAATTTACCTCCATCGTTGGATATACGTCATGTAGACACAGCATACATGTATATAGATAACGTTTTTTACCATATTTGGGCAGTGTATCAATGTGTTGAATTATAAATTAATATAGTCAGCGTTTTATACTCAGTCTGGAGTCCAAAATCTACACAACATAGCATTTGAGGGCACGAATAAGCAACAAAACCAGTCAAATATGCCATATTATTGCACTTGTCTGACTATAGGATAGGGAAAACATTAAAATTTATTCAAAAACTTATATTTGGGAATAGATGATTGTTGTATAATAGTACTAATAGGTAAACTATATGAAAAATAACATGCACATGTATAACAAACAATTTAATCAGCAGAAAGTTGTGTAATGAGGCTGGGCATTTTAACTCGTCAGTTTTTATTTTTTCTCACCTCATTTGTAAAAATACAAAGCCGTATTACACAACTTTTCGCAGAATGACCTCTATTTATACTGACCAGTGACCAGTGATGATGATGATGATGACCAGTCACAATACAATCTGCATATTTAAGCTTAATTCATACTTAATGTTGTTGTTTTAAAGACTTAATATTTCTCAGTTATACACTGTACATGTAAGCTTACAAAACTGTATTTAAATGTACATTATAATATGACCGTACGGCCCCGCTGACGCAATCATACAGAAAATAGAATCGAAAGGTGATGTGAGCGGGGCTGGACGGGTTGACGTGAGCCGGTCCGGAAAAAGCCGTCCGGCCCGGCTCGAGTTCAAGAGTGACCTCGCACTGCACGACTATTCTTGTACTTACTAGTCATATTATAAAATACTTATTGACTGAGTTTGGTCGGGCCGGACGGGAAAATATTTGGCTCTCGGTCATGGCGCCATGACCTTGAGCCAATTATTTTCCCGTCCGGCCCTCCCACTCAGTCAATAGTATTGGACAGTATTGGGCATTGGACAGTTAAAAGCATTCAAGGCATTTCCAGGTAAAGGAGCTATTGCAGAATCCCTGGCCCACTTTCATCGACATAAATTTAAAAAGTGGTTGACTGTGAATTTTGGGCAAGTACTAAAATGAACTACTACTGCGGTCCGCGGTCCCGAAGTGTTTGACTGTGAGTTTAGCCAAGTCCTAAAATCGACTGCTACCGCGGTCACGATCGAAGTGGTTGACTGTGAATTTGGGCAAGTATGCTCACCATTTTATATTTTTCGCTCTCACCGTTTTATATTATTTTTCGCTTGGCGCACATAAAGAACGAGAAATACACACAATGCTTTTGTTTCATTGTGGAGGTCAGTTACAGTTGTTATGTAAATAATGTCGACTGCCAGACTGCAGACCGCAGTAGCAGCTCCAAAAAGAGATGGCAGGTTTATTATGTAAATTATGATTTGGTGACTGCTGGACCACAGTAGCAGTCTTGATTTATGTAGTTGAAGTATTCTGCCCCTTCATGTATTGTAAAACTTTGCAGGTATAAACTTACATGTAAGCTTAAATTATTAAGTTAACTTACGTGTGCCATGAGCTGTGTTCTTGTAACCCTCTATAAACCCTAATGTACATTTCTCAAAACTGATCTTTTTCGATTCATTTTCTATCAAGTTGTGACGGTTTAAAGTGAAATATATCCCACCATTTTTGTGAAAATAAACTGATTTGAGTATTTAGCATTTCAAAAATCATTGACATTTGTGTTTCATGTAAAGCTTAAGACTTAAGTTACATGTACATGTAGATTCGTGCCATGGTTGACAGTACAAATTAAATCGAAACGCTACCCAGCGGTAAAAACATACCTGCAAAGATGCGTGGGTTCTTCTTCATTCTTTTAGGGCATTTTGTATTGAGATTTCCACTGAATAAAGCCGTTTTAAGGCCCGAAGCTTCGCCAGTAGTCAAACTCGACCGCCATTCGACCGTTGAAAATATCCCGCCTTCGGCGCCTTCGGGTCAGTGGCATTCATTATTCAGCGGTGGATGCGTCATGTATAGGGACATAGATTGTACCCTTTCGTAGGCCCTGAGTTGCATGGATCCAGCATGTTTTAGCTTAACGGAGAGATTTTGGAGAATTAACTTTCCCGTTTCCAAGGAGTCACTGACGAGAATCTAGCTTCTGCTTATATAATTTTGCTCCTAGAATAACTGAAAAATTTATTGTTATATTTCCCCAGGATCCTCGTAAAAGGTAAACGTTTTCAGGTGCTCACGGGGTACCAGCCATTTACCCACTGAACTAGACTACGCAACTTTTACGAATCTCTCTTTGCACTTTAAAGTTGGCCTATTTTATTATTTTATTTTTGACATTATCAGTGCTAGAACAATTTCAATAAGGGGACCGGCCTTGTTTTGCATGAGAATTCTGACGCGTATCACGCTTCACGCGTCACATGCGCGGCATCATTTTCAAGGAAAGTCTTCGTACTTTTATTATTCCGGTAAGCTATTCTACCAATACCGAACGCTAAGTAATCTTGACGTTGGCTCTGTCTGTTGTTGCAGTTTTATTTTCCGACTGGCTGCCGAGAATCAACAATATGCCCGAGTGCACACTCAAGCGCTTCTTTTACAGGAATTTATCGGTCTCGCTATTTTCATTTACACGACTTTTAAAAGGGTTACATGATATATTGTTACAGAGTATCTGGAGTCTCCCATTTTAATTACATGGTTTTTGCAGCTATGGATTCAATAAGTATGTAGTTCAATAAGAGCATTTTTAATACGCTTTAAATAGTACAGATCATCGATGAAAGTTGGACTGAGTTTTGATAAAGTCCGATGATATGGTAGAAGTCCCATGTAATTTATCAGTGTTCATGTCTTTCACAGCTTCCTATTTTCATTTAGCTTCAATACCACGGTTCCGGTCGATTTCAGTGTTTCAAAGGCACCCGCATTTTGGCGTGAGTTTTTAGAATCTACATAACTCGAGCCGTCAGAGAAAACTTAAAACAGTTCGAGTTAATAAAATTTCAAGTTATTGGAGGTAACGAATAATTGTAATAGAGTGAAGCAGGGGAAAACTGCCTTTAGTTCTAGTTATCAAGAAGTTCGATACTGTGATTCTCTAATCCTCAAGGGGAGGCGCGAAGCGCCGATACTCACACGCGTGTTTCAGCTTTTCGTGCTCCTCCCTCCTCCCTTACATGTTATTTACAGGATAGCCCCCCTTTTCTCGATTTACATGCTATTTACAGGGTTCCTTATAGTCTCTCTTTTTTGATTTGCATGTTATTTACAGGATAGCCCCCTTTTTTGATTTACATGTTATTTACATGATATCCTCCCTTTTTCGATTTACATGTTATTTACAGGATAGCCTCCCTTTTTCGATTAACATGTTATTTACATGGTTCCTTGCAGGCTCCCTTTTTCGATTTACATGTTATTTACAGGATAGCCCCCCTTTTTTATTTACATGTTATTTACATGATAGCCTCCCTTTTTCGATTTACATGTTATTTACAGGGTTCCTAGTAGTCTCTCTTTTTTATTTACATGTTATTTACAGGATAGCCTCCCTTTTTCGATTTACATGTTATTTACAGGGTTCCTTGCAGGCTCCTTTTTTCGATTTACATGTTATTTACAGGATAGCCCCCCTTTTTTGATTTACATGTTATTTACATGATAGCCTCCCTTTTTCGATTTACATGTTATTTACAGGTTTCCTTATAATCTATCTTTTTTTATTTACATGTTATTTACAGGATAGCCTCCCTTTTTCGATTTACATGTTATTTACATTGTTCCTTGCAGGCTCCCTTTTTCGATTTACATGTTATTTACAGGGTCTAGATACTGTAAATGTGTGTGGAATAATTTCCATGTTATTTACATAACCCTCTTTTTTCTCACTGTAGCAAGAACCATGTAAATAACTATTTACAGTAGATTTACATGTGTGATCAAAGCTGTAAATTTCATGTAAATTTTATTTACAAAACCCTAACATGTAAATCGCAGTTTACAAAGTATGTAAATCCATATTTACATGTTGTAAATTACTTTTTACATGTGCATGTAAATTTTCAACTTTTCCTGTGTACCCATATCCAGTTGACTGGTGCGACTCGCATTTTGTCCTTCTGCTATACTGAATAAATACAGGCAGCAAGTCGCCTCGTCTTACCCCACCCGATGTAGCCACAAAGCCATTGTATACTACATCTGTATGCTATACCTCGTATAAAAACGAAACAGATAATTCGTAAACAAGTTATATTATATATATGACGACACTGTCAGAAACAAAACACGCGCGAAGACATACAGGTCAAACCCATTCGTGTCCATTCAGAAGTGTTGCTACTTTACCCGCTAAAAATTAACATCAACTTCAATAGACCATTTAGCAACTTTACACATATTACCTATCACATCTTGACTATATTTACCTATCAAAGGCACCCAACTTTTCCAATTCTTCTTGTTGTTGTTTTTTATTACCTTACGTTCTCTCGCATTAACGAGATGGCTTTAAGAGCCCTTTGATTTGTTTCTGTTTTATAATTAGTACATTTAACTCGTCTGGATTTTCACCAGGTTTACTATCAAAATATCTAACAAGAGCCTCATACAATGTGTCATTGTTGTCTTCCCTACACCAGCACTTCCACTTAAACATAGTGTCAATTGCTTCTCATCATTTTTATCTCCTGTAAGTTAATATTTAACTTACAGGAGTTTATGTGGGCTAACATGCATTCTTTATGCATTTTTGATAGCCAAAAAATGCGTTAGATACTATTAATAGACTTTTTAGTGAATTTGTGGGGACATTCCTGTTGCATTTTTGTTAGCACATTACTGTTCTATCTGTCATCAGTCCTACGTCACTACGGAGTACCATGAGACGCACGCGCGCTAGCTTATTGAGCCATTGTACGCTCGCTTGCGGAGCCGAAACGACAGATACTTAATGTCGTGAGTATTTACAATCTGAATAGAGATCACTATTGGTTGCTACTTTTCTTTTTTCCCTTTAGCAATCTACATCCAAAAATTGTGCCGTAACCTCTTAATTGCTCATCATGTCAGTTAAAAACGATAAACTTGAGGCTAGCCACCAAACTGGTGCGTCAGACAGCCAACCTGGCAATAATTCTCAACCTGAGATCACTCACCCTGCTGAAGCAGGTCGGTCTACAAGCCAACCTGGAGAAAACCTAGCGCAAACACTTTCAGAAATAAACGTAAATATGGGCACAATGGCCTTCTTATTCAAAACGATTGTTGAGCGCCAAAACACACGGATCTCCTTGAGCGATCGAACTCTAATGAGGTCGAAGCGCCATCTAAAACAACTGAGCCCGAAGAAGACCACGAGCTTCTCAAATCTCTCGAGGCTGACCTCATTGTTGATAAAAATATTGGCGCCAAAATAAATCAAAGCTTGGCTAACATAGTGTCCAAATGGTTGCTACTTTTCTTTTTTCCCTTTAGCAATCTACATCCAAAAATTGTGCCGTAACCTCTTAATTGCTCATCATGTCAGCTAAAAACGATAAACTTGAGGCTAGCCACCAAACTGGTGCGTCAGACAGCCAACCTGGCAATAATTCTCAACCTGAGATCACTCACCCTGCTGAAGCAGGTCGGTCTACAAGCCAACCTGGAGAAAACCTAGCGCAAACACTTTCAGAAATAAACGTAAATATGGGCACAATGGCCTTCTTATTCAAAACGATTGTTGAGCGCCAAAACACACGGATCTCCTTGAGCGATCGAACTCTAATGAGGTCGAAGCGCCATCTAAAACAACTGAGCCCGAAGAAGACCACGAGCTTCTCAAATCTCTCGAGGCTGACCTCATTGTTGATAAAAATATTGGCGCCAAAATAAATCAAAGCTTGGCTAACATAGTGTCCAAATGGTGGGGCATCACCCTTCCCAACGATAAGCTCAAAGCACTACTGGCTAAACACGCCAAACTTGAAAATTGCGCCGACATATCCACCGACAGCGTGTCCTATTAGGACAATGGCGTCGATATTAGCGTCCAGTGTTTCTCTATCTGTGTTCGGTTTCTGGTCCACTAATCGATCCCTTGCTTTTAAAATGCCGAAAGTGGCTTCCTGTAAGGCTTGTTGTATGTTACTGACTCTCAGGTCGGCTTTGCGCTTAGAATTATTCATTTCATCCCAAATTTCTGGGTTGACTCTTACCGGGGAGCTTTCCCGCTTACGCCGGGAGCAGATTAAACCGGCCCTTAAAGCTGAATTTCATTCGCTTTGCACCCAGGCAAATGAGTCGGCCAGTCGTTCAGATTTGCTATTTGGGGCCGACTTAGCCAAACAAGTGCGCGATGCTAAAGATACGAACAACCTTGGGAAAGCCATAGGTGCAGGCAAATCTGGGCTCTGTCTAAGTGTAAGCATGTCCCCAAATGGGGTGTGTCCATCCATCTATTTCTACGTCCCCAAAATCCTATAAATCCTATAGATCCTATAGATCCTATAGAACCTATAGATCGTGTAGAACCTATAGATCCTATAGATCGTGTAGAACCTATAGATCGTGTAGAACCTATAGATCCTATAGATCGTGTAGAACCTATAGATCCTATAGATCCTATATAATCACGCCCCGGATCACAAATCGCATGCCAAACCAATCTTTGTCAACATTGTTGGACAGGAGGGGGACATAGGAATACAGAAAGACTCAGAGGATATCATTTGCGAACAACCATTGTCTATCGCTATTAAAAAAATTATGTTTAATAGTTTCGGTAAAATGTTGTATTATTGACAACATTTGATATGAACATGAGTAAACCAGGAACGTTACAAGAAAGAGCCACAACTGCTCCCTTGAAGATATAACGTATCCAAGAAATATTATACCTATGAACAAAAACGTTTTCAAGTACTGTTGAACTTAATGAATTATTGCTTCATTAATCAAAATTCAAGGGAGATTATACATATATGAACAGAGTTGTTCTTCAAGTAATAATAAGTTCACTCTCCTTTTCTGCTGAAAATGCTCAAGCTTACACCTTATTTGATCTTTCATCTTATTATTGCACATACACCCATGCGATTTAGCAAAACAAACTACATCATTGTGAGTGTAACCAATTGCTAAACTCGTTAGTTTGGTAACGGTCCAGTCCTTGATATCGCCGATTACCTTTTCGGTTGCTTCCAGTAGGATCACCGTCTCAAGATCTGTCCACCGTCCAATTTTCACCTCCTCTCCTCTTTCTAAAAAGGACTGTCCCTTGACCCTCATTCCGCCCATGTCAGTCGTCTTTCGTTTCCTGTTTATGACTGTTTTTTCTTGAACAGTGCCCTGTTTTGTCCCATATGGATTACTGCAGCATTTGCATCGACATTGTGGGATGCATCCTTGGGTACTATTAAAGCATGGGCACCTCGCTTTGTACTGTGTGTTTTCATCAGTGCAGCACTTCTGTTTGCTGTCGCTTTTGTTTTTTCCACAAGAGCATCTGGTTGGCAGTGCCTTGCGGTCGCCCTTATCTACTTCGACCAGCGCGTCATAGTGTCCTGACCCTGATCCTGTAAATGCCAGGTAAATTATTGTGCTTGACGAGATCAGCTCATTTTGAGGGAATATGGAAGTTACAGGAAAGTTCTCAATAGACGTCAATAGATAAACGGGAACTTTGAGCGCATTCACAAGTGCAAATAACATTAAGTCGCCTACGTCTCCGCTATATTCTCCCGGCGTTAAATAGTTCTCAACTGTGTCAAGAAAAGTATCCTGCATTTCTCCAGTCAACATTTGCTTATATAGCTGTTCGTCCTTTTTCCATTCATGGACCATCAGTTCTCTCAATTTGGTACACATCTCGTGCATACGTGTATTTTCATTAATGCCAAGGGAATTGAGATGTTGCAGCAAAACATCGTCTTGTTTTGCCTGAATCACTTGTGATAGAGCAAAACTTACTGAATGAAACAGGCAATCGCCATTTGCAGGCATTGCCACAATTTTAAAACCCTTAGCTGTAATGTTTGCAAGAAGGGTGGCCTGTACTGTTTCTTTGCTGTTCTCCCTCGCGTGTGCCGTCAACGTTGATTTCATTATTTGATGAAATATTGAGGGTAAAAGATAGAAATCATATACACCATTGGGTGTGCACAGCAGATTTTTCGCCAAAGCTACTTTATTTCTGGAAGCATTGAATATCTGAGACACTAACTCGTTATGGAGACTGTCGTCTTTGGCGCTGTTGCTCGAGCAAGCATCTTCGTTTCTGTTCTCAGAAACACCGATTCCAAACTTTTCATTCGGTTGCTTTGGAGCGGTGTCGGCTGCTGTTACACAATTTTCTTTGAATCTGCATTTAGCCTGTTCCGCTTGAAAAGATGACAGCGGCTTAATTATTTGGATACCACGTATCTTGTTTTTTCTTTTGGAATTCCAAGAATAAAAGAAGATCGTAAGTAATGCTAGCGCCAATTCAGGACCCATTTTCGCCCCTGCGAACAGGTCATTGAGTTTTTCATGTAAGCTTTTAGCTCCTATCACTTTCTTTTTTTCCGTTCACCAGCATTACCGCTGCACTTTTGTCTTTTAAATAATCAGGGAATGGTTGCAAACCACCTATTAAAAATGCAGTATATTTTAAAGTTATTCATTTCGACGACTTTTACTTTACTCCACGAGAAAAGAGCTGGTGCACAGCATGGTAAATCTCTTACAACTTGTACCATCTAGTCTATTGTATTCCACTCGTCGAAAGTCTTGTATCCAACCTTACACTCGTCATTTTGTCTCAATCAAAATGTCTTGGAAATTTGGGGCTTTAGAGGGACACTCCCGCGGAAATAGTAAAATTCCGCTGAGCTTATTTCCACGTTATATCGCCAAATGCCACCAAATGTACCGCTTAGTTGCATAAAAAGATTCTATAGAGCAAAAGAAAAGTAGTAGTTTGGAGATAAAGTGCAGGATTACGTGGATTGAAGTGGATTACAGTTCATGAAATTTGATTTATTGACCGTCAAAAAATCAAACTTGCTATTCTTGTGAAATTTTGACTTTTCTAGCCTTTATTTTGTTTGTTTTGTTCATATTTCTTTGCTTCTATCGCTTTTAGCGATGATTTCTTCCAATTTCAAGATAATAAAGTAAGCTGAAATCAAGCTCCTGGCCATAATCATGAAAACACGATATTTCAGCCGGGACAGCGTCCCTTTATGCGCGCACGAAAGTACAACGAAACACAGATTTTGTTTTGAAATGAGTGGCCATATCACCAAAACATATAAGCTATGTGAGTACTAGACTACGAGTTGTCCCTCATTTTTCCTCACGGATAGTAGAGCGAGCGAAACGCGAGCGCACGTGAAAATCACCCCACGCGAGAAGGGCGAGACGCGGCAGGGAGAGAGAAAAATGAAAAAAAAAGTTAAATGACGTCACTTCATGAAATTCCGACGGGCGACACAAGAACTTCCCGAAATTGCGATATGGCTGCTTTTGAAATTCAGACGGTGGACATGGGTACCCCCTAACAGGGCCTCTCTTATCTGGTGTTGTAGCTCAGTGGTATGGTAGAGCGTTTGCACCGGAATCGCAAAGGTCATGGGTTCGAATCCCGTCGAGGTCTGAAAGTTATTTTTTTCCTCAGGTTATTGTTGCAACTCCTTCAGTTGCTGCAGAACTGCGATAATCACATTCTGTTTCATTCTTTCTTCGCAGTTCATATGAATTTATTTTCATATACACATTAGCTTATGACAAATTAAACAAAGCTTTTTGGCCATGTTCCACTGACTTCCTTTTCTTAGACATGCAGAAACGTGCCCGGCATGTTTACACATAATGCAACCAAAATAATCGATATCTAATATATGAACGTCTAAACGTAGTAGCAACCTAATAAAACCATAAACAAAATAATAAATTGCAATGAAATAAAAAAACAAATGACAAAAATAACTGCAGTGTTATGATAATAGTAACAATCACAAGAGGAAAAAAACGGTTTCATGTTTAAATTAGTATCATACCTTTGAGTTTTTTCTAAATCTGTATCACGCTTTTCTGCTAATGTATTTGCTGCCCATTTGTGCATTAGTGTTTTTTATTTGGCCCCAGCAAATGGCATTTCTAACATCGACTGAATTTTAACTTTGTTAATGAGGGAAAAAATATAAGGGCCTTTGTTGTCTAATCACTCTGCAGTGAAACGAAAAACAAAATAATTTCTAACTTAGTACAAGTTATAAAACCAGACGTTCAGGAAGGAGCATCTTAGTATCCAGGCATTCTCTTCGCACTCACTCGATTTTTGACGTAATTTCATGACGATACCTGGAGCCCAATGATGGGCTTCTGACCATACTGAATAAGGAGCAAACTGTTTCTAAAATTCGTAGCCAGGCCGACAGCGCTGAATAACGCAAATGGCTACGTCACTGAACCGCGGAAATCGGTTCGTGAAGTCTCGTAAATGCTTATATCTCATAAGTGTTTGCATCTGCTCTTAGCGTACACAAAAGTCATATTTTACCGAAATACATTATAGTCATAATAAAGGACCAACAATTAAGGCGAGTTGTAGGTTAAAGTTGTTAATTATTAACGTTGGTTCAGTTGCGTAACTGAGTGTGTATCAGGGCTTTCCGATTTAGCGGAAAATGAGGCCACTTTTCCGCACTCTTAAGATACAATTCATTGTATAAAAACGACCCAGTCTACGGTTGACTGATAAAATAAACACTACAAATGCATTTCCCGTGCATATTTCATATTTAGTAGGTGTTTTCACAATCGTGGATCTTTTGAATATGAAATGGGAGTTTGGCGAAAGATCTCTACAATGCCAGCCAAGAACATTGCATCTCTAAAGTAAGCTACTTTGATTAATGTAATATGAATAGTAAATAGATTTACCATGCTGTTTACTGGTTATTTTACGTGGAGAAAAGTGAAAGTCGACGAAATGAATATGTTTAAAATATACTCCGGTCCAATGTTAATATGTGAAAAAACCTACAAATTGAAAGTTTAGTTTCTGGGATATATGAAAATTAAAATCCAACAAATACGAGTTTTAACGGCTATAAAACTTGTTGTTGAATGCGCTGAACAACTTGGTCTGTTATTCGGAGGACTACAACCGAATCTGACCCTGGTGTGGTTTACAATTCCAATAAATAGCTATTCGAACGTTTTTAAGTTACTTAGCTTGTGCATCAAAATATTTTCAGTAAATAGATCTCAAATTCAATTCTAAGTTTGCAAACACGCAATGATGGCTGAAGACATCACCTGCACTTTATAACTATAGGACTTGCCGCGTAACTTTCATAAGGTGGACGTACCTTCAGTTAAAACTCTGCGAAGTTGATCGGAACGGTCAGACGGGAGAACTTGCAATCACCCGGCGCTTTTAACAAATGTGACTGCAGTTTGGATAAACACTCATTTTATTTAAGTCGAAAACTAATTGATTTTTAAAACAATTGCGCGGTTCACAATAGAGGCATTAACGAAGAGAGGCATCCTTTCAATGCTGAATGGTATAGAAATAAAAGGAGTTGAATGCCTATACATAGTTTAAATGACTCAACTGACGCCGATGTTTCATAGGCACTTTTATGGCGCTATTTCTTTAAGTTCAGTGACGCTTCACAGTCTGCAAAATATGTAAATTAAAATACTAAAAGTTATCTGAAAAACACAGTCGTGGGAAAGGTTTATCGATCTCTGCGCCGCTTCGCGAAATATCCGGAGTTATTTTTCAGTTGGCTAGGTTTTGTTTTGTTTTATTGTTTGTTTTTTTCGGGTGCTGACCCTGACATTACAAAAACCGGTGGCAGCCTTGATTACAACAGGGGTGCGCGATCATGTTGAAATCAAAAAGGTTGTTCTTTGAACCTTGCCAAACTTTTGTTCACTTGTTCGTTATAAATCTATTAACGCACCTTTTCATTGTTTTGAACATGTTATTATTTTTAATAATCCGCATAAATGCTCACTGAAATGGACGGACTTATTTTTTAGGTTTTAAACTACATTGGTTAATAGTTTTAAATAAACCTTCACTATAGACACTATAAGGCAAATACTCAATATTATCCATTACATTGAACGTGGAATGAAAAATTATCGACATTCAATTTCCTATTTTTATCCAAAGCCCGTATCCCCAAATTCCTGATTTTGCTGCTGCTACTGACTATACTCACTGCTTTTACTCTTGTCAGGTAAGAATTGAAGCGTTTCAAAAGTGTACGGAATATTCACTTCGCTTGCTCACATTTTTTTTTCCAAGATTGAATCCTCCTCATTCCTTTTTTCCTATTTTGCGGTAACTTGAGAACTTTGTCCGCATCTTGTTGTAAAAAGTATCCTACTTGGCCAGTAAAGAATGTCACAAACGGCGCTTCACAGCGCATCACAGCGTTTCATCGAGGCCAGAGTTGAACAATTCTAACAAACGTTAAACTGATTGTAACGGTAAGAAATATTCGTCCAAGGGAGCCATTAAAGACGTTGTCAAAACAATAATTAGAATGCTTGCACAATCCTTACGGGATTTAGACAATCACTACTGTCACTAATGAGCAAAATTTCACAGCAACTCGTTGGTTTGCTTGTTTTAAAACAATGAAAGGGTGCATTTAAACGGATAATACCTTCGCTCCTCTTTCTAGAAGTTTACTAACATCCTCAAGTTGTCTAGTAAAAAAAAACACTACAAATGTATTTCCCCTGCGTATTTCATATTTAGTAGGTGTTTTCACGATAGTGGATCATTTGCATATGAAGTGGGAGTTATGCGAAAGATCTCTACAATGCCAGCCAAAAACATTACATCTCTAAAGCAAGAAGCTACTTTACTGAATGTAATATGAATAGTAAATAGATTTACCATGCTGTTTACTGGTTCTTTTTACGTGGAGAAAAGTGAAAGTCATCGAAATTAATGTTTAAAATATACTCCGGATCCAATGTTAATATGTGAAAAAAAAACCCACAAATTGAAAGTTTAGTTTCTGGGATATATGGAAATTAAAATCCACCAAATACCAGTTTACACGGCTATAAAACTTTGTTGTTGAATGCGCTGAACTACTTGGTCTGTTATTCGGTGGACTACAAACGACTCTGACCCTGATGTGGTTTACAATTCCAATAGCTAGCATTTCAAACTTGTTCAAGTAACTTGTGCATCAAAATATTTTCAATAAATAGATCTCAAAACAAATTTTTACTAAGTCTGTGGCTGGGTCAAAATTCACCAACAATTCGGCTGCTGTCTAATAGATATGACCCGTAGAAGCTCCTTTTTGAGGCCAAAGACTTGTTACCGCCAAGAACAAAGCGCACAATATCAGTAACCTTTTCGTCTCGGCCCGAGATCAAAAGTGAAACCCGTTTAGCCTCAAAAGAGACGAAATACAGTAAGATATAAGGACGAGGACAGACTGTGCCAATCGCCAGCTTTCTTTCCCTCACGGGACTTAATGATGTCCTCAGGAAAACTTTGTTCAAGGCGGCCAAAAGGAAATCTACTGAAAATAACCGACAAAAGAAAGCCACTGATTTCTAGCGCGCGCGCTGGCTTAGAAACGTTTGAGTCTGTCATGGTAGAGAATCATGGGAAGTAACGACAATCTTTGCACTTGGAGGAGAAGGGAGGGGCTGGGGGTGGGGTGGGGGGGGGGGGTCGTTTGTTGGTTTTAAGATAATTTCAAGCTGTGGAGTGTTCCAGAAAGTGCCGACTTTGGCTGAAAATGGCTTTTTCGCACTTTTTCCAATCGTTGTCGTCAATCTATCGAGATAATTATTTCAAGCAAATGCTGTGGAGTGTTCCAGAAAGCGCTGACTTTGGCCGGAGATTGCTTTTTGGTACTTTTCCTGATCATTGTCGCCAATTCATTAACCGTTTTACTCTTTTCCCTTGATTTATCGTTCGCCGGCGAACGATGAATTGGCATGCTCATTATTAGAAGGGAAAGCCCTCAATCGACTTCACATAAACACTATCCATCTATTAGCATATGGTCATTTCTTAGAAGCTACTAGTTGAAAGATGCTGTTTTAACTGTGTTAAATTTTCTTTAGTTTAGCTGTGCCCTGAATGTATCTGAAAGCGACCAAATTAGAGTAAAAAAATGTGACATTTCTTTGTGCACCTCAGAAGTAAGAAATTCAATGCAAACAAGCCAACTTTTCACAAAGATATAAAATTAATTGGACTGGCCACAAAAAACAAAAATCTCATGAAGGTTAACAGTCTAGTATAAGCCAAACATGTAAGGCTGGTTTAAGGCATTTTTGCTAGCATTATATTGAGACAGGGGCCACAAATATTTGGATTTGTGTCACACATAAATATTATCTGACTGAATTTGTTAAAGCATGGCTCGAGAAATTTCAAGTACGTTTTAACAATTTCAACTTGGAAGTTCCGTCGCTGCTGCTGAAAAAGAGAAATATGGATTATATTAAACAGATGGAGCTGTCACTTTGTACAATTGGACCCAGAAAATACATACCCAGGGTAGTAGGCTGAGTTGCTGTAGTTGATGATAATGTTGAAGCCGTGAATGAATTTTTTAGTGTTGATTAATCTATTGTTGTTGTTGATGATGAAGTTGTTGTTGAAGAAAATGTTGAAGTTTCTGCTGTTGATAAAGTTGCTGTTGATAAGGGTGTTGTTGATGAAGTTTCTGCTGTTGATGGATGTTTCAACTCTGCTGCGGTAAAACAGAAATAGGGATTTTATTAAACAGGTGGTGCTGTCACTTTGTACAACTTGATCCAGAAAATACATACCCAGTGGAACAGGCTGTGTTGTTGCATTTGTTGTTGCATTTGCTGCTGCTGAAAAAGAGAAATATGGATTATATTAAACAGATGGAGCTGTCACTTTGTACAATTTGACCCAGAAAATACATACCCAGGGTAGTAGGCTGAGTTTCAGTAGTTGATGATAATGTTGAATCCGTGAATGAATTTTTTAGTGTTGATGAATCTGTTGTTGTTGATGATGAAGTTGTTGTTGAAGTAAATGTTGAAGTTTCTGCTGTTGATAAGGGTGTTGTTGATGAAGTTTCTGCTGTTGATGGATGCTTCAACTCTGCTGCGGTAAAAGAGAAATAGGGATTTTATTAAACAGATGGTGCTGTCACTTTGTACAACTTGATCCAGAAAATACATACCCAGTGGAGCAGGCTGTGTTGTGGCAGTTGATGATAAAGTTATTGTTGAAGAAACTGTTGAAGTTTCTGCTGTTGATAAAGTTGCTGTTTAAAAAGTTGCGGTTGAGGAAGTTGTTGTTGATGAAGTCTCTGCTGTTGATGGATGTTTCGACTCTACTGCGGAAAAAGAGACATTGTGATTATATTAAACAGCTGGAGCTGTCAGTTTGTACAACTTGATCCAGAAAATACATACCCAGTGGAGCAGGCTGTGTTGTTGTAGTTGATGACAATGTTGAAGCTGTTGATGAAATGTTTGCTGTTGATGAAGCTTTTGTTGTTGGTGGTGAAGGTCCTGTTGACGAAACTGTTGAAGTTTCTGCGATTTTGGATGACGTCACGGACCCCCAGCAGCGTCCCAAACCATAATATTTACCTTTCCTTGTAGAGCACATGGCGGGCTATCTATTAGATATAAAATATTTCCGAAATATTACAACGTCGCAAAAACCAAAGGGGGTGGTTGCAACAACTCCCCTATGTACCACAGTTGGGGTATACGTTTGCGTGTACGTCCGAGGGTTAAAGAAACTGTTGAAGTTTCTGCTGTTGATAAAGTTGCTGTTGAAAAAGTTGCTGTTCGGGAGGTTGTTGTTGATGAAGTCTCTGCTGTTGATGGATGTTTCGACTCTACTGCGCAAAAAGAGAAATTGAGATTATATTAAACAGCTGGAGCTGTCACTTTGTACAACTTGATCCAGAAAATACATACCCAGTGGAGCAGGGTTTACCTAGGTTTCCTTTTTTTTTTCTTTTTTTTTTCTTTTTGCTTCTAGATATCATTTTTTTTACACCACTAAACAAATTAGCTGCACCGCGAAAAGACGAAAACTTAACCTGGTACACTTTTTTATCTCCTCCTTCGTGTTGTGGCAAGGTGGGTGAGTATATTCTAGCGACAGAGTGGTCGGCAAAAAGAACGGCTGAAAACCAATTATCAGGGAAAATGTTTGCTTTACCAAATTTTTGTTTGATAACGATGGTCAAAATATTTTAACCCAGGAAACGTCAGTCACAATGTTTGCTATACGATTACCATCGTCTGGACTATTGGCGAGCTATTGTGCACTGTAATCAAACAAGAATGTTATCGCCAAATAATGGTCAAGCTCCGATGCCATAAACTTGCTTCTTTGAACTTTTGGGTAGTTTGATTTTACCTAGGATTTCACCTATTCACCATAGAATGATCTGTCATTTTATTCCGTTAAATTTTGGAGTTATCAGGAATGACTTATATATGCTTTCAGAAAATAACAAAAAATAGAAGGCCGCACAAGCAGATTGAACTTTGTTCCCCTATCGTTACAAAATCAGCACCCCATTGAAGGTTGGGACGAGTTAATGACAAGCTGTCTAGTTGAGAGCTGGCTACCTTCTACCAAACCCGTTTTTGTTTTGTGTGTGTGGCTTCCGCCGACATTTACTTAGGTTTCCTTATTTTTGTCTTCTTTTGTTCATGGTTAAACTAATGAGCTGCAACGCGAAAAGACGAAAACTTTGCCTGGTACACTTTTTTAATTTTCTCCTTCATGTTGCGGCGAGGTGGGTGTACAGTCGAACCTGTATATAACGGCCACCCTCGGGACTTGAGGAACTGGCCGCTTAATACAGGTGGCCGCTTAATACAGGATCACTAAAAATGCTCAGTTAGCTGCGTCGAAACTGACATCAACTGTGGTACATGGGGGAGGTGTTGCAACCAGCCCCTTTGGTTGTTGATACTTGAACCGACCATTTTTGATTTACCAGATGATTTATGAGGAGGTAAATTACTCAACATATTTAAATCATTAAAAACTTTTATAGCGCTCATACTATATTTTGTTTTAGGATTATATCTTTTTGTTAGTAAATTAATCAGAGATTTATCAGCATCAGCTTGATAAATTAATTTTCCACCACGATAAGCATTTAATTTCAAATCGTTCATTAATTTAGGTATGTCAATCAATAGTCCTCCATATTGATTATTTTTTTGAATTTTATAAGCATTTCGTCTTGGTTGTTTGTACTTGCGTACCCCTTCACCTTGTTTTTGTTTTGTATATTGTGGTAAAATTTTTACATTTTTAATTGTTGTTAAATATCTGTCTAATATATCTCTTGTTCTTTCATATATTTTTAAATCTTCATTGAGTTTTTGTTTATCTTCTTCTGTTTTTGGCTTTCTCCTTTTCAAACCACCTATTTTTATACCGATACTTTTGTTTCCATCTTTAACTTCATTATAAGTTTCAGTTAACTCTTCTTCATCCATTTTACGTAGCTCATTAGGTTCATGAAAAGTTTCTTTTAAAAATTCTAATTCGCTTTCTGTGAACATTTTATTTGGTTCAGCAGTTATTATTTTTTCTTTTGGTGGTTGAGGTATTGCAGGCATAGGTGGTTGGTCACCAGGAAACGGCAATTCTTTATTCAATGTTAAAATATCTTTATTGGTTTCAACCAAGTCTTTGAAACCGCTGGTCAAAGCCAATTGATTTTCTTTTAATTGCTGAATTACTTTGTCCTGTTTTTCATCTGTTTTTTTCTGTTGTTCAATTAGCGGTTCTCTCAGAGTTTTAAAATAATCACTCATCGCAACATCGCGAACTTGTTCTTTATTTTTAACCTCATTCTTTACTTCAGTAACTGCTTTAGCAATTTTAAATCCTTCAAATTCTGAATCTGCATATTTTTTGATCTTATCAATATCCATAATTTATTAAAATAGATTATTTAATTTATCTGTAAAATAAACATTTAAGTTATTTCAAAATATCTGTAAAATAAACATTTAAGTTTATTGAAAATATCTGTAAAATAATCATTTAAGCTTAAATGTTTATCTACCTTATTAAATAAAGAAAATGAAAATACCAAATTATGATGTAATAAAAAATAACGATAATAATCGTTCACTAAATGGTTTTCTTAATGAAGATTTTCGTATGTTAATAACAGGTCAAACTCGATGTGGAAAAACAAACACCTTAATGCATATTCTTAGAAAACCGCTAATTTATTATGATAAGATTTATCTATACTCACCAAATCAACTTAAGCAATAGAACACATTTTCTATGACTTTACCGGCGTAATAGAACCACGCGGGATGTTGGGAGAACACGAGAAAAGCTTGTAAACCACGAGCCGTAGGCGAGTGGTTTACAAGCTTTTCGAGTGTTCTCCCAACATCCCAAGTGGTTCTATTACGCCGGTAAAGTCATAGAAAATGTGTTCTATTGCTTTTATGAAATAACTATGAAAAGCGTTTGGAAAGAGAGAAATTTGTTGTAGTTTTGTGCCGATCAAGTAGCTTGTTCTCATAACATTCATCATATGACCGGGAAAACCAATCAGAGCCGCTGAAAGAATGAACTTTACACGATGCCACTGACAAAGCTGCACTAACAAATTTACGGGTTCAACGAAAGTGATGAAAAGTTTTAGCGCTTTGAAATTCGTCAGTTGGAATTTATCAGCTGAAAGAAGAAAATATATTCAATGATTCAACAGTTCTTTGAATGGGAAATCCAGAAAATTGTGTCCGGAATCTGCCGCCGCAAACATGAATGTACGAGGAAAGTTTGAAAGCCTAAAATTTTTATTGCGTATGTTTGATTCAAAGATTGCCTTCTTGTCAAGAATTTTTCAATTGGAATAAAGGTTAGTTCCAGAAACTCAGCTTATGAAAATGTTTTCGACTTTATCCACTTACTTTGAAGTGTACAATGAAGCCCGTACTTCTCTACATTTTAAGTTCTGAATGAAAACTAAGCTCATTGTTTTTTAAGCCTACAGTTGAATTGTTTGATCATTCCATGCAAATAATTTGTTTAACCATAAACCTATAATTTTTGTTAGCTTCATTTTCTTCTTGCTAATTGATCATCCTTGCTTGGACACATAATCAGAATTTAAACTGCATCGGGTACAAAAGTATTCAATGAAAAAATCTCAAAAACAAAACACGATAAAGCGTAAGATAAATGGAATCGGCGTAAAATAATTATCCTAAACAACAAAGCTATAAGCTTAAGCCTTGCTTTTTAATTCCACTGTGAAAATCCGTCTTATTTAGAAGTTATCTTAGGATTTGTAGGAACATTTATAAACTTCAGTTCAGTGAATTTCAATCGAAAATTCCTCAGTTTGAAAGCCATTGTTTTCTCTTTGGGATCCATAATTTTTTAGCTTTCCACTAATAGCTAAACCTTCAGTTCAATGAACTTCACAAAGTACATAACGAGGTTGTTTTGATTGTCATTGATCGCTGCATGTAAGCCTTTCCAAGCCAATGTTAAATGAAAAAAAAATTCCTGTTGTTGATATCAGTTTTAAAATATTAAAGCTTAGTGTTCTTTTGTCGTTAAGCCGTTTTTTGTTTGCGTGCGTGGGAATTTTTATTTTTATTTTGTAGGTTTGAGCAGCAACTTATCGTTTACAAGAAACATATCTTCTCTTCTCATCTTCTAACAGACCACAATATGCAATAAGACACTAAACCGGCTCGAGTTGTGAAATTCTTTCTCCTCACGCTTGTGTTGATGCAGTGGAAAATTGAACTTTGTTTACTTTACAGTTTCGCTTGCGCGGTTTTCTATGAGTTTACCGGCACAATAGTTAATAGGTCTTTGGCCAATCAGAACGCGCGTAGTATCTCAGTTATTTTATAAATCAGGATAAAATTCAAGACTTGCAAAAATTAATGGAAAACGCCAGTCAAAAAGTTGGATATGATGTTTTAGAACTTCTTGGAGAAGATGATATTATGGACACAACAGACTATCCGATCGATAATAGAAAAGTGGTGGTTTTTGATGATCTTATTAACGCTCCCCCAGCAGTTCAAAACAAAATTGCCAATCATTATACAGATGGTCGACATCATAAAATTTCCCCGATCTATCTGTCCCAGTCCTACTACGATGTTCCCCCGAAACTCCGGCAGAACTGTTCCCACATGATTTTGTATCCACCAACGACTAATCAAAGGGCTCTTAAAGCCATCTCGTTAATGCGTTATAATGCAAGGTTATTAAAGAAAAGAATGTTTGTTGTGAAAGGTATTAGGTGGGGTTTTGTTTTTGACTATATTTACTTATCAAAGGAACTCAAGTTTTCCAATTCTTGTTCTTTTTTTTATTTGGTAAAGATGCTGTTGTAGGGCACCTTTAGAACAAGTGTTCTTTAAATAGGTACATGCAAACATTATATGATGCAAATCAGCCAATAGAAATTTGTGTTCATGAAATGGGCGTAGTTTTATTTTAGTAGCCATTTGTGTTTACTTTTGATTATTATTATTCTTTTTATTTTGCAAAAGGAGGAGAACCTGTGTCCCTCTGTTAACAACTTTTTTGTACAGCATTGGGGGATCTGCTGTTATCAGTGCTCCAGTTTTTCAAGACCCAAACGTAGAAGTGTCGGAGAGTGATGGTGTGGGTCGTGTGGTAATGTCACTTGGTGTTTGGGTAAAGGGTGCTGATTATGTTGATATGAATTCTGTTATTGAGTTTTTGTTTGTGTTCTCGCTAGCTTTTTAGTGACGTTGATGAATAGACTCAGTCTTGATGAATGGACTACAATGTCAGTTCTTGGATGTTTTGTTTCTCTGGTTTTACAACAAACTATGCAACCTGGTTCCCAGGGCTTTTCCGTTCGAGAGAGGGGCGGCGCGAAAAGGCCCTGGCATCGGCTGGTCACGTGCCCATCGGACACCTAAAAAACCTGGGTGTAATAAATTAGATGTGAAATCGAAGCTGCATAATCAAAAGCAAGACGGGAGTTACGAGAGTGTAAAATGGCTCATGATTTTAATGCCATTTGTTCCTTCTAGATGTTTTGAACGGGTATTCTACATTTAGCTGTTTATTAAGGAGGATTTTAGTGACTGTAGAGTGTAGACTGAATTTTAAAACGTTTCAAAAGCCGCGTGGAACGGACTACAGGTCAAGTCTCTGTCTGTCGGTTGTAGTTTCCTGTGGTGTCGCGCTTGTAGATTTTGAGCTCATTTTAGCGTCCTTTTTTGCCTGGCGGTTGTGTGTAAGTATTGGCACGTAGATTTTTATGTAGGAAAGGTTTGAACTTCTCTAAGTTTACTGTCTGAAATACCGGACATGACAGAATCTGAAATGACAGACTGAAATGATCTGTTGTCCATGAATGTCTTTCCTGCTATTTATGTCACGCTGGGCCCAGCTATTTTAGATTTGTCTTTGCAGGATTTAAATTTTCATGATCTAAGCTTTATAGCAGAGAGAGTTGTAGTTTAATAAGCTATTCAACTTGTAGTGAGTTGAAGTTTACCTCAGTCAAGGTTGTAATTTTAGCTTCCTTTCGTTACGCTCTATAGCAGTGTGGAGCTCGCTCCGTTGTCAATTTTTGGCTGGTCTCCCATATACCGGGATCTGAAATAGTTAATCATTACTTTTCCATATACCGGGATCTGAAGTAGTTCATCATTACCTGAAGCCAGTATCGTTCAAAGGAACAGTAGGAACAGGGCAACAGAGTAACAGGAGGAACAGAGGAACAGGGGAACAGAGTAACAGGAGGAACAGAGGAACAGTAGGAACAGTATGAACACTAAGAACACTAGGAAAAGAGGAACAGAGGAACAGTAGGAACAGAGGAACAGTAAGAACAGTAGGAACACTAGGAACACTAGGAACAGAGGAACACTAGGAACAGAGGAACACTAGGAACACTAGGAACAGAGGAACAGTAGGAACAGAGGAACAGAAGGAACACCAGGAACAGAGGAACGGTAGGAACAGTAGGAACAGTAGGAACAGTAGGAACAGAGGAACAGTAGGAATATTAGGAACAGAGGAATAGTAGGAACAGAGGAACAGTAGGAACAGTAGGAACAGTAGGAACAGTAGGAACAGTAGGAACAGAGGAACAGTAGGAATATTAGGAACAGAGGAATAGTAGGAACAGAGGAACAGTAGGAACAGTAGGAACATAGATACAATCCAATGCAAGCTAGTAGCTGTTATTATTTATTGATTTGAACATTTAGATTAAGACATTTGCCGTATTTCAAATTTTTATTGCGTTACCCCATCACAATCCAAGTGGTAAATGCGGCTAACAAACGCGAATTAACTTTAAAACTTTAACTTTAACTTAACTTTAACTAGCGGCATATTTTTGTATTTTCTATTCTTAAGATGGATTAAATAAACTTATTATTTAAAAACGTATTATTATTATTTGAAAACGAGCGTTATGCATATTTATAATCCCTCAAATATTTTCGCTTGCGTGCGATTGGTCAAAATACGTCACGCTATATGCCCCAACTAAAAATGCTTTCATTGGATGTAAGAACGTTTTGCTGTTGTAACAGCCGAAAAACACTAAAAAGTCAACATCCAACGTACAAAATATTTTGACAGCGATAAGCTTTTCGTGACAAGATTGCAAATAAAATTATAGAGATATTTGTAATCTCACGTTGTCCAATCCGGAATAAAACAAACACCCGGCATTGCCAATAATAAAACATTAACAATGATAACTAACTCGTGTTTTAGCAAAATATCTTCTCGTAGTTACAGTACAGTCTAATGATTTCGTTTTTTAAAGGTATTGACAAACGTACATGTCACTTTGTTCTGTCAAAATAAGTCAAAATCGCATACAATCTTTCCTTAAAAATTGCTGTTTTAACCAGAATAGCTTGTTGAGATGAAGCAAATGCTCTGTCAACAAAACTTTTCTTGGCCCTAAGTCGAGATAGAAATCGGAACAATAACAAAACTGTTACTAAGCAATTTTGCAATGCCATAGAGTGATCGGCTTAGCCTATTATTGCACGTTGATTGCGTTCATGTCTTCGAGTAACACAGTTCTACTTGTTTTTTAAATAATGCTGTCATAACGGATGCGTCGTGATTGTGAGCTGCAATGGCTCTTTTGATCTGTTCATGTGATTTAGGTCTAAGCAGTAAAGGCTTAGGGTCAAGTGTGCAACTGGTGGACTGAAAAAAATTATAGTAGGCCAGCAAAGAGGTACTACTCAGTTCTTCCCTACTTTCATGAAACAGTTTGATAAGTTCTTCCACAACAAAAAACTCATCCTTTGTCAATGCTCCATCTCGTAGCGGTTCTCCTTTTACATCAAGATAGGCTTGTGAGTTAAGTTTGATCGACTTTTGAATATCAAACTTTCGCCGTTTTCGTGGTGCACACTCCATCTCGGCATCACCAGCTTGACGTTGCCCAAATGGATTTGAACATCCTCTGCACGTACAATTTCCATCGCAGCCAACTCGAGCCTTAAGACACTTACACCTGCTAGAGTATGAGCCAATGACGTTGTTGCAAATATTTGGCGATGACCCTTGACCTTTCCTGCTGACACCACAAGAGCAAGAAACTTCGGGCCGTTTCTTATCGTTTGTTTCTTTCCCTTGCTGTTTTTCTG
>JAJGOT010001096.1:0-2500 GCA_022457155.1 Cladopsammia gracilis | reverse complement strand
ATAGGTAGTAATTTTGAGAGAACTGCAGAGTTTTCTCGCTGACGTGAAAATGGCGGGAAAATGGTGAACACGTGGTCATTTTTCGGTCACGTTTGCTATGGGCGCAGTTCTAGTAATTTGTTTTGAATGGAATAGGTAGTAATTTTGACAGAGCATGTGCATTCCAATATATGAGTATCGCATAAGACTTGGATATTAATAGAATATTTTACGAAATTTTATTGCGGTCGTGTCCGCGGGGGTCGTTAAGAAGACATTGTGAACACTATATTTTGAGGTTTATAGCAGACCGATCGCTAAGTACCAAATATGTGTTCAATACTTACGAACGACATCATACCGGAAATACACTTACCCACTGATCCACAACAACACGAAATGAAGCGGAAAGAATTTTAAACTAAGCAATTGAAACGATACTTCCGAAAAGAAATTTACTTAAATCGCAATTGATCTTCATTTAAACAAACATGCGCAATTTGTTATTATTCAAACTACCACACAATATCTTCTCAATTTTCCAGGGTGGCCGCTTAATAGAGGTTGGCCGCTTAATAGAGGTACGATATAAATTGGATAGGAATGGCAGTAAACATTATTTTATTGACTCTATATAGCAAAATGGTTTTAAAAAGTGAACATATATTAAGATAAATCCAAAATTCATTGTAACAAAACATCAAGTGGAAAGGTACAAAGGAAGAGCTGTTGTGAAAGGCGAGCGCGTAAACAGAGGGGCCGGCTATGGTTTAGAAATTCCATGGGAGTACTGCTTCACAGGAGACGAGTTCTTAATTCAATGGTTAAAATCAAAACTTGAGGAGCAAGGATTTTTGTAGATTTTCAGTACAGTGGTAGTAAGGTTTTCCTGTACAGATTTTGGTTGTAACAAAATAGTGGGACAGCTCGATCTACTGTTGGCTATTGTTATGTTTGTATAGCGCCGGATGTGAAAAGTTTGCACGTGCACGCGGCTTGTGATTTGTTATAGTGGAGATTTAGTTGCAGTTGTTGCTTTCTTGTTGTTATCAGTTATCACCTTATATAATCTGTCACTAGTTCGCTTGGAAAGATAATTTGCTGGCCGCTTAATGGAGATAAAAAACCATATAAATAATGCACTTGCGAGAGCAAAAAGGTGGCCGCGGCCGCTTAAAAGAGGTGGCCGTTGAATAGAGGTATCAAATACAGCAGTTTACTGACAAATAAATCGGGACTTTGGAAAGTGGCTGCTTAATGGAGGGTGGCCGCTTAATAGGTGGCCGCTTAATAGAGGTCGGACTGTATTTTTGAAAAGCACGTACCATTATGTAGAATACTGTCTAGTTAATCTTAAATACTCTGCTGGTGGTAACTTGACAAAAAGATATATTGCGGTGACGGTGTGTTGTCGAATTTTCTTGCAGTGATGCGGTGTTCTGTAATATATTTTAGCGGTGTTGCGGCGATTCAGAGCCGGCAATCTCCCTCTCCAATAATATGATTACGAAATTAAATCAAATAAATTGGCACTTTTACACTCTATGTTTTTTACCACTGAAAGAAAACAAAGTTCTGGTAGTCTAAAGGAAGATCTCTGTAACAGGCGATTGTGTTCTAAAAAATGAGATTTTTCTTACTTCACACACCACACTTCCCGCTCTCTCCCCCTCCCTCCCCCTCCCTACACAGTAGGCAGCAGATATACTTGGACTACAATGGCTCGTGGAAGGCATGACGCACATGACACCTGTTTTGTAATGCTTAAGTATCCAACTAATCAATAATATTATATAGACTTTAAAGAGCGCGAAAGGTGAATTTATGTTCGAAGCGTGCTGAAGTTTCATTGCGTTTATACTTGTAGCCACTTATTTGTTATTTTAAGGGCAGCTGTGGTGTTGGTTAGTTGTCAGAACAGCGTATGTCTATTTTTGCGATAATAGGGTTTGCCGATTGCGTGAAAGATGAAGGTTCAGATTGCACATATGGCATGTTATAGTTGGTCAATATGCTAACTATAATAACGTTTTCGCATTACTTTTTTTTTTGTGCTAAGAAATTGGAGAATGTTTAAATGGGTTTATTAAATGCTTTGTGATGTATAATATTTTTTTGAAAGTTGTTTATTTGTGGGTGGGCCGAAGTATCTACGCGTTTTCCGGTTTAAGATTACCGGTTTATCTTTGTTTTAAATGGAATAATTAGGTACTTGTCAATGGTTGTTGAAGGAATGATTTAATGTTGTTGTGTGTTTGTATTCAAGGGATCTCAATAGATTAAGGCGAGCAGAAGAGGCGTTATTTTTTTTTAAGCTTTTCAGGTGAACGCGACAGACGATTGCGAAGCGCGAGATGAGCGGGGAGCGCGAGGGGAGAAAAAGTGATATTTCTCTGCACACGCTTGTTTGGATATGTTAAATCGACATCGCATTTATTGATTATTATTAAAGCGTGGTTTTCATGTAACTGTAATGACCTTTTAACTGCGGTAAGGCAAATTGGTAGTAGCACTAGGATAT
>JAJGOT010001094.1:60000-76352 GCA_022457155.1 Cladopsammia gracilis | reverse complement strand
GGATACTCAGAAGCCGCTACAGTGAAAAAAGAAGAGCTTTCAGGGATAAATTCTTGCTTCGAGGAACTTCATACGTTTTTATCAATGTGGGAGCAATGCGAGGAGATGTTTGTCACTTCGGGTTTCAGAACTGAAGTAGCGGAGATTTAAAGAATTTCCAAGCGGTCGAGGAACTTAAAAGTAAAACAAAATACATTTTTCGATGGAAATTTATGTTGATATCAATCTGTGATTGACTTTTTCTTTGTGTTCTCGCTAGATTTGGAGAATTTATAACACGTGCTCAACAAATTCAGTCGTTTTGATTTCTTTCATGGAAGACAGCCTCTAAGCACTATAAATGGTTCGCGTTTTGCTTTTAAACATAAACTTATGGAGATTTCAGTTAAAGTCAGTTTTCAAAAGAAGATTGTGTTGTCCATTTTTATGTTTTTATTCATTCATCACATAGGTTGAAAAGCGATTTTATGTAAAAACAAGACTTGGATTTTTACAGTTCTAACTTCACTCGCGTGGCATTTTAATATTGAAATATGTTTGTACATTTTTGGCAATTTTGATTTCCAAATCAGTTTCTCGGGCAATTTTTGATACGCAACAAGTGTATTTTATTCGGAAAGTAGTCGTACTAGTTATTCTAGACGGAGAAAAAGTTGTTTTGTGAGCTTTTGTACGGTCTAAATGTACTGTGCAGACGGTCGCGTAATTCTGTTTTTGAGAATTTCTAAAATTGAAAAATAGCCCGGTCGTTAATCTTAATTTTTGTGCTTCCGACCTTTCACCTCAGTAAAGTTCATCATCGGCTTTCTGTTCACAGAGCGACGCTGTTAGGCTCAGCCTATCTATATATATATTACATCGACTAAGGCCTTCAATTCCGAACAGCTTTTTCACCGAAACGATTCGCTGGGTGATCCTGAAACCACTTTAAGGTTTGCTCGCGTGCTCAGCCAGTTTAGTTTACTTGGTAGTACTCTGACCTACTGTATCGACGGCATTCTTGATATCTATAATTGTATCTATAGATACCTATATCAAAAACCAAACTGACGTGGAGATTACAATAGATATATTATTCTTGAATAAGTAAACATAAGTTTCCGTCGGTAAGCCTTTTATTGATTTTAGAGACATGTTATATGGCTCAATTAACATTTAGAGGTCTTAAATGCCTTTATTTTAAATGTGATGGAGACAAGTTGCTTCGACAACATCCGAAACTTAAAAATATTTAATTTTTAAGTGTTTGTTTTTAATAGTTGGGATATCAAAGCTGGTGATTGTTAGCTTCCAAATCACGAAAAAGGTCACCGGTAATCGCAATCGAGGTTATAAATTCTTTAGTATTTAAATGTGTTAACCGTGCTACAAAATAATTCGGTTTTAACAGCAAATAGATCTCTGCTTGACGCTTTCTTAGCGATTGGAAAAGGAACGCTGTATATTTCGGCAATGTTAACACTTTTTGATAATGCATGCTATAAGATAAATGGTTTCAGGACGTTTCAGACAGGACTGATATCGCCCTGTCTTATCAAGATCAAGTCATCACTTCCTGTCTTCAACATTTAAGTGTGCACCCAACACTTAGTATTCATGCATCGGTTTATATTTAGCTCTGTTTGTAATTTTGACAAATTTCATTGGCTGATGCCAATAATTGAAATTTAGTTGGATTTCATTTAGCATGTTTGAGCATGTTTTACTCTGTTCTCGTAGTTGCATGAAACTTCAGAAGAAGATGACAAAGATTGTACAATGAAGCGCTATCTTGTATTGCTGTTTTATTCGGAAGGTAGGAAGCAATTAATTAATCCATTTTAACTCAAAGTAACATCAAATATTGTCTCTCTGTTCGAGTTCTACTTCCGAATTAAAAGTCTGCTTTTTGTCCCACGCATGCCATTGAGCCTGCTTAATTTCAGACTACTCTTCGGTATTTTATTAACAGTAAAAACGTTTATATAACCAAGTGATAAACTTTGCATCAGAAAGAAAATTAAAATCCAGCGATGACTTAATCGTTGCATTCGAGTGGTGTTTGTACGGTCGTTGAAAGTCACCCATTATAAGTAAAAAAAATATTGTGCGCGATATACGCCTCTATTGTGCAAAACTGCATTTATTTAATTCTCAGGGTGTTTTGGTTGTTTATCATATTAGTTGTTCGAAATATACCCAATGTTATAACTACATCCGCTGAAGCGGTTTCCAAGTTCAGCACTGGCTACAATATTTTCACACCCTAAAGTGTGTTAAAACAGTTTTCATTCCGATGCAGTTAATAAAGAGTTTGACTCAATACTTGAGCAGGGAGGTTTAACCCTGAAACAGAAATTAGTTTTGTTAGAACTGCAAATTGTACTTTATCATAATTATGTGCAAGAGATTATTCAAAGCACGCTTTCTTGCCGAACGTTAGAAAAGTGTCTGATATTTGATGTGTAAGCAAATTCTTTCGCCATGTGATTTAAATGCATATTTGTATATCTTAAACTGCAGGCTTCACCTTTAGATCTATTTGTATCCTTCAAGTCTCCTGTTGTTTATCAACTGTCTGCTTTTTTAAATAAACACAGTACAGCCATTTTTGAATTTTTACTAGCATTGTTTTCAGATATGTATTTGTGTGAATCGTGCCGGTTTGCCATGCGAACCTTATTGTCTTCTTTAACAGGTCAAATACCTAAGCGCACAATAAAGCAACTGAACAGTTTGAAAATACACCTAGTTCTGGCCAAAAATGTTCAGCGGCAACAACTTTTGGTTTACTTTTTCTTGCTAAAAGAGTATTCCATGTCTTTCTTTGGATCTCTTTGTTTTACTATGACGATTCTACTATGATCACTTGATCATACTGAGGTAGTGACATAACCACAAGGAAATCGTGAAAAACACTCTCCAAGAAAAAATAAAAAAGTTATTAACTGTCGGTTTGCTCCCTTCGATGATTCCTTTAAATAAACCGCAACTCTAATCAATTATTATCAACCTATTGTGTTTATGTTTATTTTATATACCTTTAATATGATGTATTTACAATTTGAGCTTTTTCATTATTATTTTTTTAATTTCGGAGAGCACGTTAATAAACATGTTTTTAAAGAGAAGTACTTGATACACCCGCTGCTATACTGTTTATAATGGCCTGGTTTAAGATATTAAACAATGCCGTTTAATTTATTTATCGCTGAGCAGGGAATGAGTTGTTAGTTCAAATCATGTGGTTAAATGCAAACTGTTGTCGTTTATAGCGATGTCTACGTACAAAATTTATTGACTGGCGTAATCTACGCGAATTGTATTGGCCGCCTTTCGAGTTTCCACCACTCAGCTGAAAAAGATCACTGTCCTTTTTATTAATAGAAATTGCTATTCATATCCACGACCCAACGGATCATGGATAGATGTCTTTAATATCATCGATGCAGTTTAATAGAACAACAATCTAAACACTGGATTTGGATTAGCTAGTATACAAGTCGCCTCGTAGTGGATTTAGTGCAATACAGTGCATGTGTTTCTCTTATGACTTGTCATCTTATTCCGGCATTCCAAAATATTGATCCCTCAGACGATACATTTGCTCCGGGCGTGCGTGTTACCAAAATGAACTATTGCTCATAATTATGTATGTATGCGCTATTGTTTTGCTTTTGGAATTCTATTATTTTGGCTTTTGTTTTAGTTTTTAGAACGTTATGCGTTACTAATGTGTGGGGTTAAAAGGAAATCTTTCCGGCTGAAAAGTGCAAAATGACGGAGGTTTTTTCGCTCGAACCAAAGCAAATTTCCCGCCGAAATGTTTACTAGATTCCAATCTTTCCAAAACCGAGTGTGGATGTTGACATTGCGCCTGTTAAAATGAGTTAGAACACTTAAAGCGATGACCGAGCGGTCGACTGACTCCATGCAAGCCTTTATACGAAATCGCTCAATATTGTTCACATGATTGGACAAAAAAGGCGCGAAAGTTTCGCGTTGTCGCGCCGGGTCGCAGTGTTTCTTGGCGTACTGAGCTGAATGAAAACTGGTTCAAAGTTTAACCGCTCGACAAGGAGTGAATGAATGAGCACAATTTTCGTAAAATTCCTTTGGTAATCACCACTGGAATGTGATATGGACTTGATGCTTCCTCAGAAAAGTTTCTGACCTCGTCATTACGGCTGTAGGAGCTAAAAAACGAGCAAGTTTGTAAACAACATTGATCGACTCCGCTCGTACTTCGATGTTTGAAAATTTGGTGCTGATGGAAGGGACTAAAAAGCCAAATCAACTACAGGTACGATGTTTTAACCGTTTCTTGTATCCTTTAGCTGTGACTGAATTTTTGTAAGACATACTGTCCACGCTGCAGTTCTTTCCGACTTTTCGCCGCTATGTTTAGGTACGTAGCCGTGTGTTTGTTCAATTTGTTTTGATTCTGAATTGAACTTTTTAAGATACGAAACACTTGTAACTAAGACATTCTATGCCATTTTACTGTGTTTTAATTCTTGTAGTCACTACTCTGTCCCGTTCTTTGAGTAGACGAAAGCTCTTCGTAAAAACTCTCAACTGATTGTGTACGCTAAATTAATTTTCGCGATTAATTTTAGCTTGGCAAAAGTTTGGGCATTCGTTGCTTGTTGTTTAAGAAATGGCGCGAGGTAAAATATTGTTGTAAGCCTTTTTACTTAATGAAAGGTTGTATATCTCAATGAATTTTTTCTAGAAACTGTGATTTGTTATCAATGTGTTGAATTATAAAACAGTTATAGTGTTCAAGCTTGCGCAATATTGACAAAGGCGCCACTTTCATTCATGAACTGTGTGATGTTGCAAGTTTCGCGCGGTAAAACATATGTAAGCTTTTTTTAAAATAAAAGGCTTGTCGGCGATATTTTTTCTTCAAATCGTGCTTTGTTATCAATATGTTGAATTATAAAACTATTATAGCACTCAAGCTTGCGTGATATCGCCTAATTTTTTGCCGACGAGGCCGTATTAGGCGATGTCACGCGCGCTTAGTTAAATGTCAGCTGTCTTTCTTATTGTATTTAACTAATTTTTTAATGCGTATTTATTACCTTACTCATTAAGTTATTTATTTGTTATTTAAACATGATAATTAGATAATTATGTAATGTTGTAACTTGAAGGGAGTTGCAATAAAGTATGTATGTAAATAGCTGTCATAAAATACTTATGCCTTAGAGAAAAGTATGTAATAATTTGCCAACCCTCTCGGTGCACGCTCAATAAGCGTAACGTACTTGTATCATCGTGTAGACATAGGAACAAATCTTTGTTAAAATGCAATTAGCGTACACTAATTATTACTAGATGGCTATTTTATGACAGCTATTATTTCTTCGGCAACCGTGATTGGTTTTGCACTGATGGGTGCAGGTTCGCCTGTACGAAACAGAGCTGTCTGCTATAAACCAATGTCTAAAGCGTAACCGTTTCCAGTCACCTCTCTCTATATTCGCTCTACCGTAGGGTATTGAGCACTCTAGATACACAAGTACACAAGTTCAAAGTTAGTTTTGGATATATACATATATAATTGTCATTGTATAAGTATTAAAGACTGTATAAGCTCGAGCTTTTGCTAATTTTTAGTAGATTTAAATTACTCTTCTATTTTAACAAACATGTTGTATGGCTCAATTAAAGTTTAGCTTAAAATGTCATTATTTAAAATGTGGAGACGAGTTGCTTCGACGACATTCGTAGCTTAAATAAAAATATTCAATTTTTAACAGTGTTTGTTTTTAATAGTTGAGATATCAAAGCTGGTCATTGTTAGCTTCCAAATCACGAAAAAAGGTCACCGGTGATAGCAATCGAGGTTGAATTCTTTAGAATTTAACTGTGTTAACCGTGCTACAAAATAATTCGGTTTTAACAGCCAATAGATCTCTGTTTGAGACCTTCTTAGCGATTGGAAAAGGAACGCGGTATATTTCGGCAATGTTAAATCACTTCCCGATATTGCATGCTATAAGACAAATGATTTCAGGACGTTTCAGATCGGGCTGATATCGCCCTGTCTTATAAAGACCAAGTCATTACTTCCTCTCTACAACATTTAGTATACACCCAACACTTAGTATTCATGCATCAGTTTATATTTAGCTCTATTTGTAATTTTGACAAATGTCATTGGCTGACGCCAATAATTGAAAATTAGTTAAGCATAGCATTTCATTTAGCATATTTGAGCATGTTTTACCCTGTTCTCGCAATTGCATGAAACTTCAGACGAAGATGACAAAGATTGTACAATGAAGCGCTATCTTGTATTGCTGTTTTATTCGGAAGGTAGGAAGCAATTAATTAATCCATTTTAACTCAAAGTAACACCATCAAATATCGTCTCTCTGTTCGAGTTCTACTTCCGAATTAAGTCTTTTTATTCCACGCATGCCATTGAGCCTGCTTAATTTCAGACTACTCTTCGGTATTTTATTAACAGTAAAAGCGTTTATATAACCAAGTGATAAACTTTCCATAAGAAAGAAAATTTAACATCCAGCGATGACTTAATCGTTGCAATCGAGTGGTGTTTGTACGGTCGTTGAAGGTCACCCATTGTAAGTAACAAAAATATATTGTGCGCGTTATACGCCTCTATTGTGCAAAACTGCATTTTGTGAATTCTCATGGTGTTTTGGTTGTTTATCATATTAGTTCGAAATAAACCCAATGTTATTACTACATCCGCTGAAGCGGTTTCCAAGTTCAGCACTGGCTACAATATTTTCACACCCTAAAGTGTGTTTAAACAGCTTATTGTCCGACACAATTAAAGAGTTTGACTCAATACTTGAGCAAGGAGGTTTAACCCTGAAACAGAAATCAGTTTAGTTAGAACTGCAAATTGTACTTTATAATAATTATGTGCAAGAGATTATTCAAAGCACGCTCTCTTGCCGAACGTTAGAAAAGTGTGATATTTGATGCGTACGCAAATTCTTTCGCCATGTGATTTACTGATGCATACTTGCATATCTTACACTGCAGGTTGACCTATAGATCATCGATATAGATCTATTTGTATTCTTTAAGTCTCCTTTGATTTATCAACTATCTGTTTTTAAATAAACACAGTACAGCCGTTTTTAAATTTTTACTTGCATTGTTTTCAGATATTTATTTGTGTGAATCGTGCCGGTTTGCCATGCGGACCCTATTGTCTTCTTTAACAGGTCAAATACCTAAGCGTAGAATGAAGCGTACAATAAAGCGTACAATGGCTAAAAATGTTCCGCAACAACTTTTGGTCTACTTTTTCTGGCTAAACGAGTATTCCATGTCTTTCTAAGTTTTACTATGACGATTCTACAATGATTACGTGACCATACTGAGGTATTGACGTAACAACAAGGTAGTCCGGAAAACCACTCTCCAAGCAAAAAATAATAAAAAAAATAGCTATTAACTGTCGGTTTGTTTTCTTCGATGGTTCCTTTAAATAAACCGCAACTCCAATGAACTATTATCAACCTATTGTGTTTATGTTTATTTTATATATCTTTAATATGATGTGTTAACAATTTGAGCTTTTGTTATCCTTTTTTTTTTCGATTTTGGAGAGCTAGCTCGTTAATAAACAAGTTTTTTAAAGAGAAGTACTGGCATTGATACAACTGCTGTTATACTGTTTGAAATGGCCTGGTTTAAGAGATTATGCGACGTTTCATTTATTTATTGTTGAGCAGGGAATGAGCTGTTAGTTCAAATAATCATGTGGTAAAATGCAAACTGTTGTCGTTTATAGCGATGTCTACGTACATATTGACAGGCGTAACTGAATCTACGCGAATTTTATTGGCCGCCTTTCGAGTTTCCACCAGCTGAAAAAAACGATCACTGCCTTTTTATTAATAGAAATAGCTATTCATATCCACGACCCAGAAACGGATCTGTTATGACTTGTTATCTTTTGCTGTGTTCACATTTGGACGAAACATGTTTAGTCTGATCACGAATGAAACATGTTTCACTGTGAAAAGTGTTCACATCAGGCGGCGCATTGCGCCACTCATGATCGAAACATGTTTATTCTGCATGAGCACGATTGAATACTTTTGAACTGCGCTAGACTAAACACGTTGGTTCAAACATCTCCTTGCCCAACACTGCATTGCTCTTCCATCGCAAAGGACTTAGCAAGTGAGATTAACCCATGAAAACCACGCAATAGACGCAGTAGGTTCGAGATCTATATTTTTCGGTTCATGTGTAATTATTAAGATTTTATGCAAGCTTATGCCTGTTCCCTAAAACAGCCGGTATAAGCTAATATAAAACCAGGCACGAAACGTGTTTTGAAATTAAGAACAAATGTGAACAATGAAATTACAAACATTTTTGCGCAAACTTTTTTCATTGAAACACGTTTGCTCCAAGAACACAGCATCATGCTGCGTTGACATCAGCTCCGAAACATGTTTAGAGTAAACAGGTTTCAACGAAACAAGTTTCCCGTAAATATGTTTCTTTATAATTACACATAAACTGAAAATTTAATAAAGCTCAAACTTGCTGTTGCATGATTTGTGGTTTTATTTCACTTGTCAAGACCTTTGGGAACGAAGGGCATTGCAGCGTTCAACAAAGAGACGACATTTGCGCTAACGTGTTACCTCTGGCTTAGATCGAAACTACCTCATAAGGTAGCTCAATCATGCTCAGAATAAACATGTTTCGATCATGATTCACGCAATGTGCCGCCTGATGTGAACAAATTTCCTAGTGGAACATGATTAATTCGTGATCAGACTAAACATGTTGCGCCCTAGTGTGAACACAGCATTAGACTGATGACTAAGCGTGCATATTTATCACGTTCAAAATTAATTTCCTAGGTGTCGCACTTATAGTCATTTTAGCTTAAAACGTGCCTTGTTTCATGAAAGATAAACCGTTACGATTCTTATCAAGAACGAAAAACAAACAGGGTCGTTTCGTAAGTGTGTAAGTTGAAGTATGTAAAAAGCATATTTAATTACTCGATTGCGTGGGAAAATGGTTTGTGCAAAGGCAGCTCTGGATGTTTAAGATCGTACAATTTTGATGCAAAAAAGAAAAACAATTTTCATATATGTGTCGTTTCTTGATCAGATAAAGGTTGATTGCTAATGGATTAACTTGATGTATAACACTGGATCCTTAACTCTGTGTTGGCAAACGAAACCACAATAACCTTAGTGTTCAATTTACTTATTTGACGCTTGTTCTAAAGATCGATCATACATACGAAAGGAGCGATTTTAGAACTGACCCGGCCACTTCTTTCATATCCCAAAACATTTTATAGAACGAGGCATATGAAAAAGGACCATTATTATGCAACGAGATGACTCAAATAAGTGTCCAGGTTTTGTACATGAAAGAAAGCGGAATATATTTTAATGGTACCCTGAGGCCATTGGCGTGACTACAGAACCTGTTATTTATGCTTCGCTGCTATTGGTCCGAAGGGTAGTTGGTCCTCAAGTTGCGTGCCGATAGCCCGTATTTACAAAGACCTTATGACGCATTTGATTTTGCATCTTAAGGCTCTTTTAAGGACCCATTTTGTCTGTAAAATCAAACTAACAACTCAGTAAAACTACTGAAGGACCCGTGTAACACAGTTATCTTCTCCAATTTTTTTGTTGTGGTTCACAGCTATATCTCAAATATATAAAAAATGAGTCTTATTCCCTTTGAATTAACAGGTATGACCGGCCGTTTCTGAAAAAAGATTTTGTCGGGCATACTGTGTATGAAGTTGTAAGCACCCTTAATCACCATTGATTCATAATGGTAATTGAACTGAGTGGAGTGTAATTTGGTCTGAAATCATACGTGTGATTTCAAAATTGAAATCGCAAGTATGATTTCAGACCAAAATTGCACGACATGAAGATCAATTACCACTTTATTACATCCATTTTGAAATCGCACAATTTAATCACCCAAATACGGGATTTTAGTCAGTACCAATACTGATGTGCCTTATAGATGCAATTTAGGGCAAAAAATAGTGCGATTCTGGAATAAATCGCACTGCTAAGAAAAAGATGCGATTTAGAGCAAAAAATAGCGCGATTTGGGAATAAATCACACTGCTGAGAAAAAAGATGCTATTTGGAGCAAACAATGGTGCGATTCGGGAATAAATCGCACTGCTGAGAGCCAATCAGATTGCAAGGATCACCAGTGATCTCAAAAAGGATGTAATAAAAATTATTATTCCGCTTCATAACTGATGTTCATATTCTTTTAATGGGATTGTGGTGAATAAACATTAATAACCAATATAGTGGCTAGAGTGTATTATCGTGTATTGTATGTTTTGCTGAGTAATGCTTTAATGTTATGCTTATTTTTCCCTAAAATAATGTATCAATAGCCGAGTTCGATTTATTATTTTGAATTCTAAAGTTACTTCCCGGATGAAAGCCGCGTGTAAAAAAGGATTGTGAGTTTAAAGGACAACCCCGGCATTTACTTTCGATTCTAGCTCGACCATCATGTGGCTTGGGCGTTAGAGCAGGGGTCGAACCGGTCAGTAAACCGGTTGAATTGGATGTCGGAGACTGCAAAGAGTTATTTTCTTTAAAGTTCTGATATGCTCGAGACGAACTAAATTATACTCTAATCACTCTTCCAGTAAAACGCGAACAGATTATCTAGACGCGCTTAACTCTTTACAATCTAGGTTACAAGGAATATTCCGCAAATTGTTTAACAAGGTGTACTTTATGTTGGTTTTAAACAAGTGGATAAAATTATTTCAAGAAAAGTGACCTAGTAGGTCTTACAGTACACCGAACTTGGAAAAGATATTGGCCGATATGCTTCAAGCAACAAGTGCGTGGTTAAACTATATGTTGCATGTTTCAATTTTTTTCTATGTGTTATTTGCTTAGTTTTTTTTTCATTGCTGCTATCCTCAATATGTAGAAATACGTAAAAAATACGTATTACAACAGGCAGCCGGAAATTGATATATAAAAATCGCCTTGTGCTTTTCAAGTGAAGGTAGATGGTGACTTAAGGGAATAATGACTAATCGACTGAAAATTAATATAATAAGATTACAATTTTTGTGTGCTAGTGAATACCTGCATGTATAACCTTGTGCTATAACTTCAAATAAAACGGTGTAATTTTGAAAATGAGAAAGGTATTTGTTGTTGAGATATACACGTCGACAGATGAGAACGGCTCATTTTACGGATGACTAGTTTAACTTCCGCTCCTCAAGTTGCGTGCCGATAGTCGTTGTCTACAAAGACCTTATGACGCATTTGATTTTGTATTTTAAGGACCCCCTTTGTCTGTAAAATCAAACTAACAATTCAGTAAAAATACTGACTCACATATAGTTATTTTCTTCAATTTTTTGTTGTTGTGGATTCAAAGCCATATATAAAATTTATTATAACTCTCTCTGAATTAACCGGTATGGCCGGCCGCTTCTGGAAAAAAATGCATATTTGCATGGGCATACCACATCGACAAGCTGTTACCCGATTGCGAATCTCGGCACATAGGTTGCCAGTTGAAACTGGGCGGTACAAAAAGATACCTCATGATTCTAGAATCTGTACCATTTGCAATGATAACAGGATTGGCGATGAGTTACATTACATAACTGAATGCAATAACCATGAATTTGTCAACTTGAGAAAGGACTTTCTTCAAAAATTATATTGCGTCAATGATGTTTTTCGTGTATTTGATAAGGGGTCTGTATTTCTGTATTTGCTTTCAATGAAGGATGTTTCCGTTATTAATAAATCTTCAAAATATTTTCATGATGTTTCGGTATTATCAAAAGAATTAATAGATGTGTAATTGTTGTTGTAATGACACTGTATTTTGTATTTTACTTATACTACCTAGTATTGTTTTACCAATGTATCTGTAGGGATATAAGGTGTAATAAAGTTGTTGTTCCACCCGATTTGCATATAATTAACCGCATATAAGCGGGTGTAATTAACATCAAATTACCGCATGCAAGCGAGTAAAATAGGCCCTATTTACCTAACAGTAGTATTCTTTGTACTACTGACGTACATGAGAACAGAACCCCAGAACGGAAAGAAAAGAGCTCCAGTTTAGCACTTATCTGCAGTGTTTAGGGTTAGGCACTGATTTGAAAACGCTTAGCTTTCATTTATGGTTATGGGTAACTCTATAAATATGTTAAAAATTACAGTTCCTGTCAGCTAGCCCTCGTTGGTGTAGTGGATATGGGTAATTAGTTATGAAGCAAACGACTAAGGTTCGAGGCATTCACCTTTCTGATCTTTTAACTTTTACTAAAAAAAAAGTTTTACTTTATGTAAAATGTTCAAGTAAAAGACAAAAGCCAGTTTGAGATCAGCTCTATTTTTGTTATTTCTCAGTAGGTGAATTGGGCCTACTTTAACCGCTTGCATGCGGTAATTTGATGTTAATTGTACTCGCTTATATGCGGTTAATTGTATGCGAATCGGATGCAAATGATTATTACTCATGCGCGAAGCGGCATGAGGTAAGGTTTCGGCTCCGTTTTTCTTGTTATTTTTATTTTTTGTGTCACGATTTTGCATGCAAATTTATGCACGCATATTTTAAATTGTGCTCTTCCGGTTCATGGCTTCCTGTTTAGTGACTTCCGGCTACTCTCACTTCCGGTAAAACAACATTACTGAAGTGTCACGACAGCGTCTCCTACAGCCCTACTTACATAACAATAGTTCGCGTTAGGTATATATAACACTCAGAAGAATCACTGGCTTCATTGTGGTACCGCCTTCATTTACAAAACGTTCAATAGTAACAGGAGGTAAAAGACACTGATAGTAAACAACGTGGTTTGCAGGAACGATGACTAAATGAAAGGAGTAACTCTTCTCCATGTCGGACATCTTATCATGTTTAATATATATCATAAAACTTTCTTACGCATGCGCATGAGTATAGGCTGCTAGGAGCCTCTTGTTCCGCTTAATAATTACTCATGGACGTAGCGGCATGAGTTAACGTTTGGGCTCCGTTTTTCTTTTTCTTTTTTTTTTTTGGTGTCGCTGTTTGTGCATGCAAATTTGTGCACGCATATTTTAGTTTCATTATTCCCGGGCTTCCGTAAACAAAAATGTGTCACGCAATTCGTCACGCTATTTCAGATAAGTCGTGAATAGGCCATTTGCACGATGGCGTCATTTGACTACAACTACCAGAATTCATTTCGTTTTTCCTTTCTTATTTAAATTTTGTAATCCCAGTGAGGTTTAAATAACAATGTCCCTAATTTGCACTACAAAATAAAAAACTGAAGGATTGTGGTAGTTGTAGTCATATGACGTCATCGTGCAAATGGCCTATTTAACAAAATTAAACCAGCTGAAAGATATTTTTGAATTATAGATGCTTATAAGCTGATTTAATGGCACTTATAGTGCATACAATACTTTGTGATGAGATTTTCGGTGTAATTAGGACTTTGAATTTTTGGCTGCCATGTTTGTGTCCCAAAGTGGGACATCAAGATAGCCTCACCACACATTTCTTACTAAAATTGTCTAATACTCGTTCGCCTATAAGTCTTGAATAACAAGCTCTTGCGCTTCAAAATTTGGCCCAGATGTATAGTTTCAAACGCTCTACAATTTAAGATACATTTTGGAATCGAAAACTGTTGGCTAATGCTTCTGAAGTTTGATATGACATAGATGAAAACTCTCTATTATTACCATAATCATGAAAACACGATATTTCAGCCGGTAAGCTGTCCCTATAAATAAAATTTACCATATTTCTCCTTATTATGTAAATTAGGTGTCACTAAATTCGGCGAGGCAATCGCTCAGTTGAAATCAGGACAGTGTATATACAACGTCAGCGAATATTTCATCCCTGGCGTATGTATATTCATTTATGCCTTTTCTCATTTCTTCCCTGTACAAACTATCCCAATTGCAGCTTGCATGAGCTTTGTTTACTGGACAAATAATAAACGCATCCACGTTTGGACCAATATGGCTACGAGCACACGATCATAGCCGCTTTTATTCAAAGTATCAAGATGGTTGAATAGTGATATAAAAATAATCTGGCCGAATAAATGTTAGAGTACAGGAAACAAACAAAAAAAAAGGTTAAAACAAACTTTCGATGACATCGAAGATAGCAATAGTTCAGTTACAAAATAAAGCAGGGGTGGACCGGACACGGGAACGGGAGGGAAAAGCAAATGGACGTATTAAGTCGCAGCCAAACCGATATAAATTTAACTAACGAGTGAACTTATTGGTCATATGATCGATGATGACAATAAGACGTGGAATGCTTAATTTTAATTATTTCCTCACCAAGACCAGGGCCACTCTGACCTATTTTCGATATTTTACAAGAGACGAAAGAAGGCTTAAAAGTTACATCTCGTTTATTACATAAAAAAATAACAAAGTAACATGCATGTGAGAATATTAAAAATGCAAACAAATGGGTTGAATTAATTTTTCTCTTATTACTTGTATCTTTTCTAGTTTTAGTTTTGATCCAGCTGGCCAACGCCCAACCAAGTAAGTATTTACAGTGACAAAATGTTTACACTTAATGAACCATTAGTGCATTTAGTTATACACATTATTTTCCTCGGTTTTGTTGTAAAAAGTGTCAATTGATTATAACTTATGATCTTCATTGGGTCGTTTAATGTATAAACTTAGCTTGATACACCTGCTCAATGAATGTTATAATTTTTTGGCTAAGTTTTTCTTGAGTAAGTTAAGGTTTGTGAAAAACAAAAACCTATGAAAGCTCGAACTTAATCCTCGGACGTACCGGGGGAGAGGGAGGGGGGGGGGGGGGGTGTAAGGGGTTAGGATGTCACCACCCTTAAGGTGGCAAAGGTTGGAAAGAGTCAATTGCTATAGTAACGAGATATGACATCGTAAGTCATTTTTTAATAAACTTCGTGTATTTTTCCTTTGTTGTTAAATAAATAGAATGTTACCAAAAGCAGAAATTTTTTTTACAACTCTGGCAAAAAATAATTCCAATTTTCGCATTTTGTCAATAAAATGGCCTTCTTAGCTGCCATTTTGGATGAAGTCACATATTTCCAACAGCGCCATAGCCCATGATATTTATCTTATTTTGTATGGTAAATCACGGGCTATCTATTGTAACACCACAAAACTACAAATGACAAATGAGCTAAGGGATGCAACCAACCCCCCTTCCCTATTTTTTTCTACCACATGCACAGTTGGGGTATAAGTTTGCGTGTACCCGGAGGGTTAAAGTTAATGCTACGACAACTGTTTCGAATTCTTCTAAACCTTTAATTTATTAGAGTGTTGTATACTGTCTCGAATGAAAATCATGACTCCTCCACCACAACTTTTAACCGTGCTGACCCTATCCTTTGACACTAGCGAGTGGCCTAGCAATGTAACTTCATCATACATAATGTTTGGGGTAAGCCATGTTTCAGACAGAGTCAAAATGTCAAAAGAATGCTCGTGAACAAGTTCTTTAACATGGTCGCCCCCTCTTGTTCACTAGAAAATAGGCCATTTCCGAGTTGCTTTTTGTCTCGTTATCAAAGCGAGGCTTGGTGCACAACCTTTCATATGAAAATTAGTTTTCATTCACATGTAAATAAAACTAATTTTCACATGAAAGGTTGTGCACCAAGCCTCACTCTGATAACGAGACAAAAAGCAACTTGGCAATGGCCTATTCGAAATGGTTTTCTTCGCTAAACACAGCAAAACATCGAAGTGTTACCGAGCTTAGGTGAAGCTGGCCATGAAGCTGCTCGAAAAACAAAGACTCGCTTTGGTTTCAAAATTGCTAAGATCCCGGATGTTTTGCGACGTCATACGCGCCCGCGAGCTAGCCCTGCCCAACAACGGCGGCGGGCAGCGGACGGCACACGGACCGACGCGCCCGCGAAACATTCCGCTAGCCATGACCATGAAAAATGACGGGCATAGGTTCTATAAGTATGAGGCTCCGCAGCGGACCTTCGGCCCGCGAGAGCTCCGCTAAAAACTGCATGTGCTAATCGTAAATGGTCTTGAAAATATCAGAGATAAAGCTTAAAGCCCCACCTCACCCCTGTAAGTCCGAGGGTTAAATGTCTTGATTATTTTGTAAAATCCTTTTCGCGTCTCATAACGTCTCATAAACCACTGATATTTAAACTGGGTAGTCCTAATCAGATCAGTGCTCTCTTAACCCTATTTTGCCTGTGTGCACAAAGTGCCCGCGCTAACTTTCAACATTCATAACTTCCTTAATATGTATTCAAACGCCCTCAAACTTTGTGACTTCTCCTAAAATTTATCTGGCAACAATTTGATATG
>JAJGOT010001094.1:0-55000 GCA_022457155.1 Cladopsammia gracilis | reverse complement strand
TATATTTTTAAGTTTCACTACATTTATTGTAATATGTATTTCGTGGTTGTTCTTATTGTTTTGTTAATTAATGATTTGCTATCTTCTGTATTATCTTTGAAAAGCCCCTCTGGGGAAGATAATAAATAATGTATGTATGTATGTAGAGGACGTGCGGGGAAAGGGGCCAGGCCGAAAAGGGGAAAGGCTTCTTGTTTGATGTGTCAATCATGTTATAAATATATCCCCATGAAAATTGCAGTGTCATTCTTACATATGCGCATTTTACCGTGTTTCAATAAAAATAACTTTTAATTTTTTTCTATAACTAATCTAAATCACAGCGCTCTTTACAGCTTGTGTTGCTATTTCTTTTTTACGTTTAGTCAGCACTGACTAACAATACTGAAAATTTCGTTTACTTCTGCAATTTATTAATTTAAAAAACTTTAAAAGTAGTACCCCTTTAGATTGGTTGCATAAACTGCTGTTAAATGTATTGTTATCACATCTACATTTCCGGAAAAGGAGTTGAGGTCCTATATAGAAGTATGTTAAACATGTTCAGCTTATTTTGTGTTTCATTTTAATCATGCAGCCAATATGTCAAGATTACAGATGGGGACGGCACTGATGTTCTCTATCACCAGGGCTGTGTCCCATTCGCTACAGAGAATCTATTGGATGTACAATTTGGCTTTTCAAGAAACATCTCTGTTGAAACGTACTTGGGAAGTGTACAGAGCAGCGTAAAAATCAAGTTTGCAATTTTAAAGAATGGTATATCGTCAGGTATGCTATGATCACTATCATGTAATACACCTGATGTACCGGAAAATGTACTAATGTACCATGGTATTTGCGAAAATAACCGATTTGAATTATTTCGGCGCAGAGTTTAAAACCACTACTACCTGCAAGTACTACCACTTCCACTACTACCACTACCACTACCACTACCACTACCACTACCACTACCACTACCACTACCACTACCACTACCACTACCACTACCACTTCCACTACCACCACCACTACCACTTCCAGTACCTGTAGCACATCCACTACCACTCTTGTACCACCACCACTGCTTGTACCACTACCACCACTACTACCTCTGCAACTACCACTTCCACTTCCACTTCTACCACTACCACTACTACCACTGCCACTGCCACTTCCATTACCACTACCACTACTACCTCCACTACTACCACTACTACCATGACCACAGCTGCCACTGCCACCACCCCTGTCCCTGCCCCTGCCCATGGCGCTGCCGCTGCCACTACCATTGCTACTGCCGTTGCCGTTGCCATTACCACTACCACTACAACTCTCACTGCCACTACCAATGACACTACCACTACTACTGCTACTACTACTAGCTCTACTACTACTACTACTACTACTACTACTACTACTACTACTACTACTACTACTACTACAACTACTACTAACACTGCTACTTCTACCACTACAACTACTACTGACACTACTATTGCTTCCACTGCTACTGTTACTATACTACTACTACTACTACTACTACTACTACTACTACTACTACTACTACTACTTTTACTTTTACAATTATTACTTCTGCTACTACTACTACTACCACTACCACTACCACTACCACTACCACTACCACTACCACTACCACTACCACTACCACTACCACTACCACCACCACCACCACCACCACACTACTACTACTACTACTACTACTACTACTACGACTACGACTACTACTACTACTACTACTACTACTACTACTACTACTACTACTACTACTGTAATACGAACACTTCTTATACTTACGCCACTGTCACTTCTTGCACTGCTCATCAGTACTACTGTGGTGGCCGCTCCAACTTTATTTTGGTAATTTTATTACCTGTCTTTTTAGCTGTACTGGTTTCGGGATGGAATGTGACAGTTATGAACTCAGGTTCTACCAGTTTCACCATACAGTGGACCAAGCTTCGCGCAAACATCAACCGTGTTGCTACGTTTTACGTAATCATTATTAAAAGTACAGAAGAGACCATACTGGCTGTGGAAATTGTTCAAGGAACCGCGACAACTGTAAATATCAGGGGACTAAAACCATCTTCAAAATATAGAGTGGATGTTTATGGAGTTGATGATTCTGGACAACCTTACAAGAGCTTAGAAAGTCTCACGTCCACTACGGAGGGTAAGGACACAGTATATTTACATTGTTTTCTCGTACCTTTACGACTTACATAAAACATGAAACATGTTTGATTGGGATACTCATTTTGAATTTATGACCAACTGAAGCTTTTAAAAATATCGTATTCCTGGATATTGGTGATCACATTTTAAGCTAAAATTATCAAAATGTAAATAAAATTTTGATGTAAACAAGAACTAGAGGTCTTAAAAAAATTTTCAGTCAATAAACTATAATAAAATATAACCAGAAATTCCCAGATCGATGTCCATGACCTTGAGACTTTTATCTGATTTTTCAGATAAACTGTCAACTAGAAAAAAAAACGATAGTGACATCACCGGGATGACGATATTTTCAATTTTCAATTTATTTAAGATCGATCGCCGTCAATAAATTGTTTTGAATTCCACAGTATATACAAAAGTGATGTTTATTTTCTATTCCAGTACTTTGCGCGGTGGTTCGGTTGCAAAAGTCAATAGTTGGCCGTGGCAAGCGATGCTGACCAACAATTATGGAAGCCAGTAAACAAGCTTTGATTATTTTTCATCATATTTTTAAGAACACATTTGACGTATTTCCTTCCTAAATTCTCGATTCAAAAGCTGAAGTCATCAAAATATTTCTTTTCAGAAACTGAAGTGATGTTTTCTGACCTTGCGCCATTAGGCATTATTAGTTGTGTTACTTTATTGTATTGACTATTGAGCCGCGCGCACCTAGGCAAGCGGACTCTGTCTTTACCCAGACTCCTTTGCTCCATGCACGTTGTACTCGTTATTTTTCCGCCATTTTGTTCGGATCGTGTTCTGTTGTTTCTACTTTCCTTGTTGACTGGCGTTGAGACTTTTATCTGACAAAGATACGATAGTGCGACCCACGGGATTATGAAAATGATGCACTTTATATATAAATGTTACATAGAAAGGCATTGCATACTCTAACATCACAGTATTGCAGCTAGCTGGACCGTCTTGTGGATTAATAATAAAATAATAAAATAATATTTTCAATTCATTTAAGCTCGATAGACTTCAGTAAATTGTAATGGACACCGCAGTATATACATAATTAAATGATGCATATTGTCTATTACAGTATTTTGCGGGTTTCGACCAAGCGCGAGTCGAATTGTCGGTGGTTCGGTTGCAAGAGTCAATAGCTGGCCGTGGCAGGCGATGCTCACTTACAGTTCTGGACGTCAGTTCTGCGGTGGGTCATTAGTAGATCGTGAATGGGTGGTGACTGCTGCCCATTGTGTCAGAGGGAAATCTCCGTCGTCCATAAAAATAAAGTAAGTAAATCTACATTATGTCACATTGTCAATAATTGAAATTCAGTTTCGTAAATGCCATCTTACTGTCCCTCAACATAATTCGCAACGAGCGAGATACGTTATAGTATCGATGCATCTTTGTATCTCAGCTAGTTTGATAGTTTTATTTAAATTCCGACATTTTGGAAAATAACTTTTATTAGTCAATACCACATTCGTATCGACTAAGAAAGTAATGGGCACTTCGACATTTGAAATCGATATATATTAGAAAAATTTGTCAGTATATATTCGAATTTTAAAATAAACATAGTTTATTATACGTTGTCACTCTATTTCTTTCTTCTTCGTAGGTTGGGAGCTCACTACAGAACAAGCGGAAGTGTTGGAACGGAACAAGAAATCGGCGTTGCCAAAATAATCATGCATGAACATTACAACCCGTTTTCAAAAAGCAACGATATCGCTCTAATAAAACTGATAACACCTGCAAATCTTGGATTAGGTATCGGGCTTGTCTGCATGCCAGATATGAGCCATCCTCTTCCTTTCGACTACGTCAACAGAAAATGCTGGATAACTGGTTGGGGTACGTTGAGTTCTGGGGGCTACCAACCAAATACCCTCATGGAAGCTCAAGTTCCATTGGTTTCCAAGCAACGTTGTCAAAGTGCTCATCCTGGAAAGATCGATGACACCATGCTTTGCGCTGGCCTGGATGCAGGAGGAGTTGATACTTGTCAAGGCGATAGTGGTGGTCCATTGGTGTGTGAATTCAACAGGACATGGTACCTTGAGGGTGTAACAAGTTGGGGCGTTGGTTGTGCGTATGCTAGACGGTATGGGGTGTACGCTTATGTTAGAAACTTAAAGGCCTGGGTATCAAGGCATATTTATCAAGTGGTGCCACCTACTGTCTTCCCACAGAATCAGTCAGTATCGGCATTAGGTGAGTATTACTTTTGAATGGCAACGTTTGCTTCGTCATCTTTAGCCATAGCTTTTTTTTCTAGTTTTGTTTTTCATCATTATATATACCTGAGCAAATTTAAGCGTAAGCTGCTCCTTTTAGCGACCTCTTTATTCAGTTTGATGATCGCTCACCGAGAGTAAAACGCGAGTTACCATTTTGTGACATCACATCTTGTTAAATAAACATCTGATTAAAAGAATGTTGGAGCTATGTCCAGAAATGCGCGCTAATGAGATTCATGCTCTTTATGATAGACATCACGAAGTGTCCCCTAGACCTAATTCTCACCTAAACACAAGCAATTCTGTCAAACATGAAGTCATATGGAAATTACAAATAATTGTGTGTAATATGAAGTGCCCAAGGTCCGATTTAATTGCATTTCTGGACATAAGTGGAATGTTGTTGCTACAGGCTTCTTACTGTAAATTGAACAAATTCAAAAATCCAAGATGGCGGAACCAATATGACTGCTCTGCAGAGCTAGTGACGTAATTCTCACGACGTATGGACCTACCATTCGCCACTTTTGAAACGAGAAGGAAACTGGGCCGAGTGAACTTTCGCAACAACTTCTGGGATCGTTACAGGGGACGCTTCTTTTGTCTCTGTCCCCAGTAACAGTCCCAGAAGTCGTTGTGAAAGTTCACTCGGCCCAGTTTCTTTCTCGTTTCTAAAGTGATTTATTGTTATAACTTTAGTGTCTGAAACGTTTTCGTGAAAGTGTCCTTTACGTGTTTTCAGTGATATTTGCTAGGATTTTTTTCCCTTTTTTTGCTAAATATTTGGAATAAGGTTTGATGGAAAAAATATGTTTTTCTTCTGTGTGAAAGCAAATATTGTATTGTCCTTTTTAATTTTGTAGTGTGGTGTTTCTTTGACAATGGCATATGTTCCGGCTGGAATCAATCATCTTCCGATGACTTTGATTGGACGCTAACATCTGGCCCAACACCGTCCTCTTCTACTGGTCCGACTTCCGGTCAAGGTGGATCAGGTCAGATTCAGGTTTTCTTTTCCTTGCTGCCTTTACCTTTTACAACACTGATTTGAGGTATCTCACTCAGACACCCAAGTTCAAGTTCAAGTTTATTGCGTGATATTGAAAACAGTTACAGTACATAAATATAAAATTTAGTAGCAAGGAAGCCCAAAAGAAACCACTGTGCTTATAAATAAATAGGCTCTCTCAGTATATTATTATCAATGAATTATTAAAAGAATATCACGTCAGATCAATGGCAAAGCTACTGACAATAAACGTTTATAGATGGTTTTCACGTTACGTCACGGCGGCCATATTGGTGTACAACTACAAAAGAATTTTAATGAACTTCTTTTGTTATGTATACCAACATGGCCGCCATGGCCTTTGACATTTGAGTCCCACAGGACTGAAGGCCACGTGAGTGAAAACCATCTATTATATATTATATATTTGTTTAAAGCATAGTTAGGCTAAAAACACAAAGTGGAAAGAAAAAGCAAAGAATGAAATGTTTACGATAAGAGTAATGTTTTCAGTTTTGAGGTAAAAGAGGCGATGCTTGTAGCATTTTGAATTTCAAAGCTAAGAGAATTAAAGAACTTAGGACCTTGAAAACAGATCGAAAACTTTCTTATATTTGTTCTGCAATAAGGTATAGTAAAAGCGCTAGCCCTGAACTCCTAGTGTCATAAGAATGCACATGGTTTGTCATTAAAAACATACACCTGATTGAAGAAACGTTGTCATTTAAAAAAGCATAAACCATGAACGATGAGACCGAATGGGATTCTGGGTAGGCAGCATTGGCAAGCTAGTTATATTCTATTTCTTGATAATCAAGATGTTTTCTTTGTTTGAGGTATTTAAGAGCATGATTTATGTATTCTGTGTTAATATAACGTATATTCTGTCACAGACTAAGATTAAATTTTCCAACTTCCCAGTAAGCCTTTGGGTCGCATCGTTCATGGTTTACGCTTTTTACCTGACAACGTTTCTTCAATTTGGTGTACACACCCAAGCCAATAACATGACCTGAAACCCTCTGTAGCGAAATGAATGCGTGACATTATTTGTGACTGTGTTGTCGTTGCGTAAAGGCTGGTTCTCATATAATCGTCCCGGTCGCCCCGGTCGTCCGAGTCGTTTCAAAACATTTTTTGCAAACGACTCAGACGATCCGGACGACTCAAGCGATTTGGGTTCTCATATGGTCGTCCCGGTCGTCTCGAACGTCAATAGCGCAGTCGAAAACTGTGTCCGACAACATGTTTTGGGCAATAATACTGCATTCTGGGGTAGATTTGGGTCGCTTCGATCGCCTCAGTCGTCCCGGTCGCCTGAGAGTAGTTCTCATATGATCGTCCCCGATTTTTCACGATCGTCCCAGTCGTCCGGATAGAACACAGTTCTATCCAAGCGACCGCGATCGTCCCAGTCGTCCGGGTCGTTTGCGGTCGTCCCGGGTCGTCTCAGACGTGTTCTCATATAATCGTCCCGGTCGTCTGTGCACTTAATAGAGAACTTAAGATCCACGACGAACGAGACGACGACGACGTCTATAGACCGCGGGAGGACTGGACTGAGGACGTCGGTTTCGGTGGGAAAATGAAAACTTAAGATGCGGCCGGCAGGTAGACGACGACGACTTATTGCGACTTGGCTTGTTGAAAACATCTCGCTCAAGATGACATCATTTAAGGACATGAGTGAGCTTCTTTTTTTGAGCTGTGGATTAAACTTTATTAACGACGAAGAATTTCCAGTTTTGTTTGACCTCAAAAACATCCTGATTTTTTCCCCATGAAGAATATCGAAAGTTTGCGCTGTATGAAATGGCCGAGTCCAAGTGTTTGGCCGAGTTCCCGGCACATTAGTATATTGTGTTCGGAATTCCATACAAAGTTTGGATTCCTAAAAATAAACACGATACACAATTAATTACAAGAGTTGGCAAAAAAATTGTATTTGGCCGTAAGTGAGTCTAAATAATCGCATGTGCAAAAAAGTTACAAAATGAACTGTTTCACTGCGAAAATTCGATATATTTTACATATTACAGAGGCGAAAATTCCAGAGTACAAGTGATTAAGTTCTTCTATTCAAGACTTGCGGCCAGCTGCTTGCAGTCATGAATAATTTTTTTTCGATCTAGTTGTTTCGACCATAAGGGCAAGTTTTAAAGATAAACGTTATGCTGCCAACACTTACAGTTGTGTTCTCAAGTCAAAACACAATTGATTACTTATAATTATTATTCAGGTTCTTCATTCGTTTTTACAACCTCATGGGAAAATAAATTTACGACTTACCGATTCGCCTTTTCCTCTTGTCTTGCCGCCAGTTAGTAAACAACACGAAAACATGCACGTTATATGCAGTCAAATTTTTAATCCAATTCGCTTCGTAAAATAGAAAGAGAAGCTTAAATGAAACCACAAAAGATAAAGGATGAAAAAAGATTAAAAAAGTGACAATTCAGTGTAAATTTTTACCTTTGAACTTTGTTTAAATAACTCCTTTGCACGACGACGTGAAACTACTGGCTTGGTCGTCGTCGACGAGAGGACGACGACGGAATTCGCGGGAAAATCGCGTGAATCTCACTTCCGGTCGTCGTCGTCCATGCCGTCGTCGTGGATCTTAAGCTCCCTTTTGAAACGACTCGGACGACCGGGACGACCGGGACGATTATATGAGAACCAGCCTTAACTATCACGTCATTGTAATAGAATCCCAGACAAAAAGGGATCGGTTGTCGAAGAAGTATTAACTCGTGTGTAGAACGTCTGTCGTTTTGTGGGTGATCTGTTCGGTAATTTCGGCACGTTACACTCCAATTCGGCGTGTTAGTTTAGGACCCACAACTAAACGTTATGTCATACTTCTTAGTATGTTTCTTGCCTCAAGAGTCTTAGTAGCTTTATCTCATTTACATGAATAAAATCCTATTACCCAAATTTTACCTGTTTTACTCTATCCTAATTTTCGTTTACAGGAAAATTTATATTCATTGAGACATCTTCCCCGAGGAAACCTGGCGAAAAAGCGAAACTAGTTGTCACTGTTCCGAACAATGGGAAAAGGTCCTGTCTTTCATTTTATTATCATATGTACGGAGCAACAGTTGGAACTCTCAATGTCTACAGTGGGAGCATCAAAGTATTTAACATATCGGGAAACCAAGGAAACACTTGGACGAGGGTGGAAACAACAGTTTACCCGGATAGATCGGTGAGGATACACCTAACTTCTTAAGCTGAGAGTTCATAAAAGAGAATAACCAAAAAAATAAATACAAGCCAGGTGCAATAAAATGCAAATAAAAAAGAACAATAAAAGCGAAAGTGCGAGAAAAACGATTCTGCCGTTAACAAAGAAAGTGTTTCTATTATTCAACTGCACTCAGTAGAGTACAAATAACACCCAAAACGAGTACAAATATCTTACGGTATTTGTACTCAGCAGACCGGTTTGACCGGTTTTTATCTCGTTAAAGCGCATGCGCGCGAAACGAGATATAGGAGTCAGTAGAATATGGGGACAAAAGTTGTTAACAAATTTTTGTGGACTTTTGTCCGGGGGGGTTAGTTGTTTCTTCTTTATAGAAGCTATATTAGGGCATTGAGGATATGGTTGGTTAAACCGGTTAGGATTTCAAGAAGGGCGTCACATACTGCTCCTAAAATTTTTGGGGAGGACCCCCGGACCTATTGTTAATTTCCCTTGGGTATCGGGATGTCAAAACTTGTGATGAACTTGTCATATCTCACATTACGTTACCGCAAAGGTATTAAGTTCTTCTTAAGTTTCGATATCTCACGTTACCTATCAGTTTCAATCATTTGTCGTAAAGCCATTTAAGCTGCCTTGCGTTTTTTTTTGGCAAACGCAGTTTGAGAATTTCACGGTGTATTTTTACGAATGGAGACGTTTTAAGAAAGTTAAATGGGACGGGAAAGTTTGTGTTTTAATATGAGCGATATGGTAAAGCTAAATTGCGTTTGTTCTATTTTGATTCATTGCTATTACGGTTTGATTATGCAATAGTATGGGAAAGACGTCATAGTTTTGTTAATTTAGCTACCGTGCACAAGGATATTTTGCGGGTCGCGGAGACAGCTAAAATTTCTGCTGGAAGGAAATGTTTGCGGATTTCTGGTGAAGTATAAATAAAATCCAAGGCATCGGTATTAAACTGCAATTTTACTTCCTGACCGGAGGTTGTATAGTTCCCATAGTTATGGTTGCTGTTCTGGCGCCAATATGAACATAAACAACGAGAAAACTAGTGAGTGAATTATTGTACCTTGTTGTAAAAACGTATCAGTATTATGATAACAGTCTCTGGTTCTTTTGAGGACGTGTCTGGAGTTGAATCGGGAATACAAATGACTGTTGTGCCGGTTGTCTAGGAGTTCACTGTTATGAGAGTTATGAGTTATGAGAGTTCACCGTTCTGTAAAATGAGGACCGGATGGCGGCGGATGGCGGATGGCGGACGGCGGATAATAAAATGCGGATAACAAAATGCGGATGATAAAATGCGGATGAAAAAAAAAAAACAGAAAAATAATTCCTTACGATTTTTACCAAAAAAACAAAAAAAACAAAAAAAGAAAAGAAGCAGAAATAACTTTAAAATGGCACGAAACAAAAACACGAAACATTAACTTTATTGTCCAAACTGTCTTCAAGTTCCACTTCATGCCTCACTCAACCCTAGTTGGAAAATATATGAATGTTGCGTTTCGAGTTTGACCGATTGTGCAGTCTGCACGTGTTTGAGGATGGAGTCCGACGAGTGTGACGATTACGGGCTTTTAAAATCTGTGTTTAGGAAACGGTAAGTTAGTAGAGTTCTTAAATTCGATTTAACTTCACCTGTTACTTTGCTTCACAAACAATCTTTTCTGACTTTTTATTCGTGTTTGTATCTGGTTCGTTGAAGAGTCAGGAAGGTGATGCAATTGAGTGTTTTTATCATAGATATGTTAAAAGGGTTAATTACTACACTAGTTTCCGTTATGGATATCTTTGGAATGCATGTATTCAGATAAGACCTTTTTGAGTGTTCCACTGTCACGATCATTCATTCCTGTGTTATCCTTTGTGAAAGCAAGAGCAACAATTCCGACCGCCATTACTGTGTCGATCCAGAACTGTTGGCATGTGATGCTTGTCTTGATGCTTGTGGTGCAGTGTGTTTTGGGGAATTCTTCCATGCCAAGTTTCCTCCTTTTATTGCTAGTCAATATTTGAACATTAACCAGCTCGAACTGCTTACAATCAGGTCAGCGTATACGCACTGAACAATCAACGTTCAACGAACGCCTTCATGCAGCGTTGTCTACGTGAAATTTGGTTGTTGCTGTCTCTTAACAATATCCGTTTATCTGCGCGTTACATTAGCGGGAAGTCATAGTCTAACGTTTTAGCGGATGCGTTGAGTCGTTCTCACTTAGACTCCTCGTACTCAGACTATTTGCAGCATGCCGTAGCTACCTTGAACCTTACCCAAGTATTTCCTAGCGACTCTATGTTCGTTTTTAATGTATATTAAGTAGCTACTTCCATTTATTTTCATAGATCCTTATTAAGTTTATTGATTTTTCTTTCTTTCAATCTGTTTTTCAATTTTATCTCGCAGATCACATCGACGCTTTGCAGCAGTATTTAGGAACTATCCAGGTCCATGCTTTTTGCGACTCCACAAAGCGCTCTATGAGATGCTATATGCGAACATATTTATTGTTTTGCCAATATTTCGATTTCTTGCCTTTCCCAGTTTCCAAATCCGTTTATTTGCTTTATTTAGTTTTTTTTGTCACGTTCTTTAACGTCATACCGTTCGATCGTTAATTATTTGAGCATTATTTCACATATTAACCGCTCGTGTGGTGCCAGTTTTGCCTTTCTTGACGATTTAATATGACGTTTATCTTGCCAAACGAGCGGTGCGTCGGATCTTGGGTGATTGTGTCGCACGAAAAGAACCGATCACTGTTGAGATCCTTTTACAATTGTCCCGTCTTTTCGATTTAGATAATCATTTGCACGTCTGCATGCGTGCTTTATTTTTAGTAGCCTTCTTTTCTTTTTTACGTATCTCTAATTTAGTAGTCTGAAATTGGCGATTTCCAGGCGTGTTTTTTGACACTATCTAGCATGACTTTCACACCGCAAGGGGTTTTGTTGCGCATCACGCGCACTAAGACACTCCAGTTTCGGGAGCGGGTTTTAGAAATTCCCTTGCCGTTTATTCCCGGTTCGCCCCTTTGTCCTGTCACCGCGCTTAGGCAGTATTTAGCTAGTGTACAATTGTCGCCCTCTTCACCATTATTCGTTTGTCAATCTCGGGGATCGTACAGGCCTATCTTGGCTCACCAGTATAATGCTCTTTCAGCCATTAGGTTTAATCCCGCACAGTATTCCTCACACAGTATTCCTCGCACAGTTTTCGTCGCGGAGGCGCTACATTTGCTTTTTGTAATCGAGCGCCTACAGCTTTTATTAAATCGCATGGCGATTAGAAGAGTGACGCATATTTAATCTATCTCACTCTTTCCAACGAAAATAACTTTAAAATTCTCCATTCTATCACAACCAGACTCTCTCCCACATCGTAACTTCTTCTTCTCAAACCCTTTTTTTATTCTTTTTCCCCTTTGGGTTTGGCGGTTTATTGAATAAACATACGTTTAACCCCATCTACTGAGTCTGTTTGTGGTAGTAATTGAGTGTTTTTATCATAGATATGTTAAAAGGGTTAATTACTACACTAGTTTCCGTTATGGATATCTTTGGAATGCATGTATTCAGATAAGACCTTTTTGAGCGTTCCACTGTCATGATCATTCATTCCTGTGTTATCCTTTGTGAAAGCAAGAGCAACCCCCCCCCCCCACCCCTCACCCGGTTTAGGGTGTTGTTTCTTGTGCAGTATCAATTTGAATAAACATAGTTCAACATCCGTTTAACCCCATCTACTGAGTCTGTTTGTGGTAGTAATTGATAAGAAAAAGTGCGTGTGCTATAGCTTTGAAGTTGTTAACTATTTTCCTCTCGTATGTTATTGTGTTTGGCCATTTATAATCGCCAAAACGGGAATCTGAATAACTGGTTATATATATTTAAAGTTAACTTGGTCAGGGGTGAAAGAGTTTTGTTTCCTAAGTACTAGAAAATCATACTTTTCATACTTTTCACGTTTTTTAAATTTGGCTTTCTTTACATTTTATCTATTAAACATATGATACATATATTAATTTGAGAATATCAGTATTATAAAAGTGACAGGCCAAACACGACTCCCGCTAGTTGCATAATGTATAAAGAAACCTCTAGAATAGCTTTCCCAAGAAGGTCTACGAGATATTTGTTCCCCTTTGATCACCAAAATAGAGATGTGACAAATGCTCGATGTATTGTATGACTCTTTTATCTTTGGGATATAAATCTCTTTAATGACAGGAGGTCAGTTTACATGCTGTGCACACTCACTGCCATTTATAGAATTATTGTTTCCAGTCTATGCCTTCGTTATGCTAGTTCTCTTGGCATATGTTGGAGCGTCTTTGGCTAACTTTTGTTGCAAGATAAGTAGTGATCGGCTGCAGTTTTTGTTAATTGTTATGAATATGCTTGGATCAGTCAATCTCTGAGGCTCGATTTCCGCCGCTTTCTCTCGTCCGGTCTCTGAGCCTCCAATCTCTCAGCCGGTGATTTAGTGTCTAAGTCTGCGGTGTGCAAGACTTGTGAGAAAGTGGATCTTTATCACGGATGTAAGTGTCCAAGATCAAAGTCTGAAGCTGCCGTATCTCTACTGGAATAATGACTTCTTGCAGTTTATGTTTTAGCTCCTTGTTTTATTCTGTTTTTGAGTAGTGTTTCTTGGAGCTTGAAGAACCTCCTGATCCGTTGTTTCATAATGGCGTTCGGGATTGCATCCCGACATGGCTTGTACAGATATGGTGATCTGTTTTGAAAATCTCACGGATGCTAGTGAATTCTTACGTTTTTCCACAGTTTATTTTTTAGTATTTATCAAATTATTATCCTCAAGCTGTAAACTGCGCATTGTAAATTGGCGTAGAAATAATGGCAAAGTCCCGGGTCGGCGTCATCTAATTACCATTTTGTAAATTCAAATCTCTAAAAATAAACTCACAAACGCAACTTTGAAATCAATAAATATTTTACCATTAAACTGTTCAAAAGTGTTGAATAAATTGGATATTATATTTCGTTATTACAAAACATTGACATTCGAAGAGTGTGAGGTCACCTTCGCATTTCTCCTGGTCTTCAGATGCCAGAGTTTTATCCAGTTGGTCTAAAAGCCAGTCTTGGCTAGATAAATAAACTTGTTCAGCCGAATGGAGGTTACGATAAAAATCGCGACATTCGCGAAGAATATTTTTATCGGAAGTCACGATTGAATTGTTGGCACGCAACTCTGAAATTGAGTCGCGTGTTTGTCGCTGATTTGTGATTATTAATAAACAGTTGAAACAGTTGAGTTGAAATACTTGGTCGGTTTTTCCCCCAGCTTTATCCACTGTTTTTTACTGCGAATGATGGCGTTTTTAGGAGATCTTTGATCTCCGCCAAACGCGTGTGATCATCTGTTGTATTTAAATTACCACGAGACAGGACGTCTCACGCTTACGCTCACGGCATCGGTAGTAGGGGGTGGCCGGCAGTTTCTGGAGAAGGGTCGCACGGAGGTTCATTTTTTTGTTTTGTAGTGCAAATTAGGACCTTTGTTATTTAAACCTCACTGGGATTACAAAATTTAAATAAGAAAGGAAAAACGAAATGAGTTCTGGTAGTTGTAGTCAAATGACGCTATCGTGCAAATGGCCTATTGTGGTTACAGGGGGAGTGTCGTTGCTGGTTGCTGTAGTGGGGGTCGGGAGGCCTCTGGTGTCCCCCCTCCGGGCACTGGAGCCTCGCGGTTCGCCTCGCGGCGTTTCGCCTTCGGGGAGTCTTTAACAACGCGCTCGGAAGACTGGCACCGGTAGCATAGTATTGGCTGGCCAGTGTACTTAAAAAAATAACTCGAGCCCTTGAGTGACTTGCGTGGCACTGCCTTTTGTAAACGTGTGAATTCTATGACACGGATGCCGTTCTTGATGTGCGCGTAGCTTTGAAGCAAAGCCGGCGGACTGCTCGCGCTTTGAGGTCGCCGTATTGTTCCACGAGTTGTAGCAGGTTTTCATCGGGGAATTCAACGGGAATGAAGCATGACACGTGTAGTGCTTTTTGCCGTAAAAGGCGTAAAGGGATAACGCGGCTTTCGCAGTCAAAGCCCGATGCCGCCAACCGCGTGGCCGATTCTGTCCCAACGATTTCTTCCTTAAAGTTCGGTAACGACTGCGCTATACTGAGCGAGTCAAGATCCAGGTTTTCCTCCACTATCAAGCGGACAGTAAGTTCTAGTGTGGGCGAACGGCTGGTGTGCGGTACGCGCGGCCATCTCCACGTAACGCGAGGGCGAGAAAACTCGCGAGACCAAAACCCAAATTGAAAAGCACGCACTCACCAAAGCGAAGACAGTTGGTTACAAGACGCTTTCTTGCTTGTGGTGAAAAAACGGCACCAAATCTTGTGAAAAAAAGCTCTCCTTAGTCGTCGAAGTTGAGGATTATTCTGGCTTTTGGTCTTGAAAAAGTGGAGCACTGATGAGAAAAGATCCCCCAATGCTGTACAGAGAAGTTGTTAGCAGAGGGGCACGGGTTCCCCTCCTTTTGCAAAAAAAAATAATAATGATGATGATAAGGCCCAGCCTATAACATTTTCTAAACACGTCTATTGTATAACCAAATAATAGGACCCCATTTTAGTTACTAGCGTGAAAATGTAAATAACTTCTGTAAAAATGCAAGGACCACTAGAACAAACAGTAGCAATATATAGCTGGACCGTTACTTGTTTATTAGCCTATCGTGTGCCAGCAATTTATCTTAGCCCATTTTAAATATTGTAACCGTTTGTTTCCATCTTCACCAAGCTTTCCTAGCCCCTGATGAAGGTTAGTTTTGTCTAACCGAAATATCGGGCATATCTTATTAAAAGAAATCGAACTAATTTGCTGTCTGATCAGCCTTTTATGTTAAAGTTGTTTTTTTTTTTGAAAATGTAAAGCCCATTTCGTGAACATAAATTTCTATTGGCTGATATGCATCATGTGATGTTTTCATGTACGTATTTTAAGTAGACTTAATCTAAAGATGCGCTACAACGGCATCTTTACCATATTCACTATCAATTCTTCTATTTTGTTTTTATTAACCACACGTTCTAACGCTTTAACGAGATGGCTTTAAGAGCCCTTTGATTTTATTTATTTACAAACGTCACTTCGAGCATTAGTCTTACGTAATCGGTGCAAAAAAATGGATGAATGAATGCTTGCCAAATTTTGAGATTTTTGACGAAAACGAGTTCCTAGAGACAAGCGATAACCAGACGACAATGAAATTCCCTTCTTTATTGAAGAAAACTCGTCTTTTGTATTTTGACGCTCAACTCTAATTCATTAGAGGAGCAAAGACAACTTCAGAAGATATTCATTCGTTTAATGATCCCCAAATATATCTAGCCATAAATAGATAGATATATAAATAAAGAATTAGAGTGATTACAGTTAACCCGTGAAATATTTAGTAGAATAGTACGTACTATTAAACATTGTTTTCTTTTGTTTAATTTGGACTATCACACACTAATTGTTAGCCGGATAGTGTTTCACCGGTTAACTGTAATCACTCTAAGAAATACAGAAAAATAAAAAAATACAATAATATAATCCAAATTTAAATGGAAACGGTTTCGTTGTTTGCAGGTAATATTTGAAGGAATAACAGGGGATTCATTTGCAGGCGACATCGCTATTGACAGCGTGGAAATAATTAAAGGAAGCTGCCCAGGTGAAATTATACATTGACTAGAAACTATTAAAGCGAAAAATATTGTCATGATGAATGACTGTTTCTAATGCATACAAAAAAGAAAGAAAAATGCCCAAAAAAAATACAACAACTACTACTACTACTACTACTACTACTACTACTACTACTACTACTACTACTACTACTACTACTACTACTACTACTATACTTCTACTACTACTACTACTACTACTACTACTTCTACTACTACTACCACTACTACTCCACGAGACAGGAAGATAGGCTAATGTTTATGATTCAAAAATCGACAATTAACGCTCATGCTCGTAATTTATCTAGACGTGTCCGTTAGTTCGTTAACCAACTTCCTCCTGTTTTCTATTATTAATATAACCTCATCAAGAAAAATGAAAACAATTTGGAACTTAGAACTTAGAAGTTTATTGTTATTTAAACACGGTAGTTACATTCGGTGGAAAATACAGTGCTGCAATAATTGTATCAAATGTCAGTCCTATGTGCCTCTGGAGCCGTCAAGCTAACAAAACCTACGGTTCTCCAGGGAGACGCACACAATGGATAGAGGGGAGGTACTTGGATTGAAGTGATGAATGGCCTTCCACTAACCTATGTCCAAGTGGTACATACTGTACGGAGTAATGAGCCTCCAAACTATCGAGTCTATTGAGGCAACAATGTGACGATGGGAATACTTCGTACCTTACTCCTACTTTATTTAACATACTCATAATGATTGATTGACTTCACATTCAGTCAAATTTTACAATAACACAATATTATATGGCGAGCAATTGCTTATAGTCTCAATTACTATAATATAATTTATAGAGTGAATTATAGAGTGATTTTCCACTTTTCCAAGGGAATCAACAAAGAGTGGAAACTTGCGTTAATGCCAAGTTTGCTGACTGACAAAGTAAACTTTCCAAGTGTCTCGCGCACCACAAAATTGCGTTCGGCGGGCTTAGAGATAAGCCCCAATTGAGTACGAAATAGCAATATCTAAAAAAGAGATAATCATGTCCCACGCAAGCCCTACAAAAAAAATGCATGCGTTCGGCGGTCCTGGAATGCGAATCAATCAAAACTTGAGAATAAACTTTCATGGTCTACTGACCAAAAAAATTTGACTTGGTGTTCGCACTTGATATGAAATAAATTTTCTTCCGGGTTAAACGAAAGTTGGCGGCGATTTTTCGTCACCTACACCGAAATTTTGTTTCACTTTTTCGCCTAGCTTGCAAGGTTTCGCCAAATTTGAAAAGTATATTTCGAAATTTCGGCGAAATTTTGCTGCTGTTGTCTAATTTAGTGAATCTGCATTTGTTTCCTTTGCAATTAATATTACACTGAAATTGTTTGAGTGATCCATAATATTTTAAACTTATCAAGTGTATAATTGTTTTTGTAAACCTGCTGGTAACAACACCCTCTGATTATTTACAGTATCCTGTAGCTTTGATAACGGATTATGTTATGGATGGAGCCAATCTAAATTAGATGTCTTTGACTGGACGCTCTACTCCGGATCTACACCTTCCTGGTCCACGGGACCATCGTCAGACCATGGTGGATCAGGTTAGTTGACTTCTGCCGATTTTTCTGCTGATCGAATAGCGCGCGTAACACAATGGCCTCCAAAATGTGTTTTTGGGATCATTTCTTCTGGAATCAAAATGAACAAAGCAAGAGGAATGTTCACGAGGCTTGGAATAAAAAGCGACGAAAATTTGTTCTGTTCGAAATCAAAATGAACACTTCTTTATTTTGATCTCGAGCAGTTTTTTTTAATAGCTCAAAAAGTGGATAGTGTTACACCGTAAATTGAAAGTGTGGCCTGCAGAAGAATATACATTCTCTCTTAAACTTCCAATCTTCTGGCAAGTAACAGCCAAAAAATGCTCATCTAAGAAAGGAAGACATTTGGATGGCTAAAGAAAATACAAGACGTGCAATCCTTTACGAAGGTTCATTACCCATGTGCGTAGCGGTGTAAGGTAAGGTTTACCCTCCGGTTTTATTTGTCATCATTGTCATATAACATCCGGTTACTTGGCTTCCTTGTGGTACAGCCTTTATTTATAAAACATTCAACAGTAACAACATGGTTTGCAGGAGCGACGACTGAATGAAAGAAGTAACTCTCTCCCCCATGTCAGACATCTTCTTATCTTGTTTGCTTTCAGATATATAGCTTCTTTTTTAAATATGAGATGAATGTTTGTTCAGCATGCGGATAACATTCGTTTCGCGATATATAGGTCAAACTGCTGCGGCAGTCTTCCTGTTAATGTAAACGTTGTTTCTATTTATAGTATAGAACTTGAGGCCAATCGTTTAAAGTTTTAGAACGTTTTGTGGAAGTTGTAAGTAAGCTCGTGGGGAAAAATGACATAATTCACACCGGCATGCTCCTGACATTGGCTTTTACATTTATCTGGTACAGTCTTAATGCGCTATTAGGAGGTTCTTAGGAATTTCTTTTTCATTTTACTGAAAATATACCATAAAAGTTTGTTACGCATGCACATGAGTATAAGCTGCTTGGAGCCTTTTGTTTTAAATCTAAGTGGATATTAAAGTAGTTTCTTTGTGAAAACTGACATTATATGCGCGGGTATGTTTAAAACTCTTTGGTGGTTCATTTTTCTGGTTATAAACTCAACTATTTTCTTTAGATTACCAGTCATACAATATGCGCGCTTCATTTCTTTGCAGGAAAATACCTTTACATCGAGGCTGACTCTTGGTCAACTGGCGATAATGCAAAGCTACAGCTTGCAGTACCAAGAAATAAATCTTCATGTTGCTTGACATTCTACTATCACATGTATGGTGCGAATATGGGAACTCTAAACGTTTTCAGTGAAAATAATAAAATATTTACGAAGTCAGGAAATCAAGGGAACTATTGGAAAAAAGTAACCAGGACGGTCTACCTTAGTGGCATTGTAAGTATAATGTATATAGTCTACATTCGGTAGATACACAATAAAATATGATTAACGCAAAATAAATAAATAAATAAATAAATAAATAAACGCGCAGGGATACATCAACATTTCATTGATACATCCCACCAAAACCACTGCAGTAAATGACTATTAAACTAAAGAAGATATAAATAATAAAATATATAAATAAGTACAGGTAATCCTACAGTTTCGAGTTCAATTTGGGATTAATTTGCACGAGTGAGTTTTTCAAAAAGCTCAAATTGCCCGAGCCGCTTCGGCGATTTGAGCTTTTTGGAAAAATTACAAGTGCAGATTAATCCCAAATTGAACGAGAAAACAGTAAGATTACTAATTAATAATCATACATGAAAAAAAATTGCATCCATTTTTTTCTTTGCAAATTTTTCTTGGCAATTTTTTTTTTTTGCAAAACATTTTTGCATAATTTTTTTTTGATTTGTAATTTGCACTGGTGTTACACTTTTTGCACCGGTGTTACACTTTTTGCACTGGTGTTACACTTGAACTGCACTGGTGTTACACTTGAACTGCACTGCTCTTAGCCAATCAGAATTGAGTTATTTTGTCATATATATACTATTAATAAAATAAATAGATAACTTGCAATAGTTCTAATCGGCTTACAATTAAAATTCTTTCATCGTACTATCTTCTATGTACTTATAACTTTCCTAGGTGACATTCGAGGCAATAAGAGGATCTTCATATAGAAGCGACATTGCAATTGATGATGTGTCAATTGCCGACGGAAGCTGTCCAGGTTAGACTCATAATTTGATCAGTCAGTTGTTATAATGAAACACAAGTCACTGTAACGCCAAAATAACAAAATATTGCTTCATTAACTTTTACGTTATATCGCCAAATGCCACCAAATATACAACTGAATTGGATAAAAATAATATATATATATATATATATATATATATATATATATATATAGATAGGCTGAGCCTAACAGCGTCGCTCTCTGAACAGAAATTAAAGCCCATGCTAAGCTTAGCTTAACTAAGGTGAAAGGTCGGAAGAACAAGAATTAAGATTGACGACTGGGCTATTTTTTCAATTTAAGCAATTCTCAAAAACAGTATTACGCGACCGTCTGTACAGTACATTTAGACCGTACAAAAGTTCACAAAACAACTTTTTCTCGGTCTAGAATGACTAGTTTGACTAATTTCCGAATAAAATACACCCGTTGCGTATCAAAAATTGCCCGAGAAACTGATTTGGAAATCCAAATTGCAAAAAATGCACAAACATATTTGCATAAGGCGACACGAGTGAGTTTAGATCGAACTATAAAATCCAAGTCTTGTTTTGTTTGCATAAAATCGCTTTTCAACCTATGTAATGAATGAAAAAACACATAAAAATGGACAACAAAATCATCTTTTGAAAACTTTTAGTTAAATATCTATTAGTTTATGTTTAAAAGCAAACACGTACCATTTATAGCGCATCAAGGCAGGGCTGTCCTCGATGAAATTCAAGATAACAGGACTTAATTTGAGCACGTTTCATAATCATGTCTCCAAAACTAAAGAGAACACAAAGGAAAAGTCAATCAAAGACTGATATCAACATAAATTTCCATCGAAAAATGTGATTTATTTTACCTTTAAATCACTGGACTGCTTGGAAATTCGTTAAAACTCCGCTTCTTCGGTACTGAAATCCGTAATAAAAACAAACATCTCTCGCATTGCTTCTGCATTGAAAGAAATGTATGAAGTTCCTCGAAGCAAGATTTTATCCCTGAAAGCTCTTCTTTTTTCCACTAAAGCGGCTTCTGGGTATCCCTTAATTAGTATCCCTGTCTTGAGTAGCAAACCGCGAAAAAATGCAGGGAAATAACGACTTTACTGCTCCGCTAAACACTGGGAGAGGTCCAACTTTTAAAGTGTTTACTAAGCTGACAGCTGTGTAGCCGCGCGAAAAACAAAGCCTCGCTTTGCTTTTAAAATTGCTAAGATCCCGGATGTTGTGCAGCGTCATACGCGCATGTTTTGCGACGTCATACGCGCCGCGAGCTAACCTTGCGCGACGCTCGGACACTGATGTAACAGATGGCGCCCGCGAAACATTCCGCTAGCCATGACCATGAAAAATGACGAGCATAGGTTCTATGAGTATGGGGCTTCACAGCTGATTTTCCTTCCGTAAACGGTCGATGCCATCATTAGCATTCATTAGTAACCAAGCCTTTTGTAATGGTCGATGCTATTTCTCTCTAGTTTATGCCTGGATAGGGACGAAAGTAGGCTATTATTATTAGATAAAATTGGGCCAAGGTAAAGCGATTATTAGATCTTAGCTAGATTCGCGGTTAGGTAAGATTTAGGGTTAGGATGACCCGTTATTGATATATATTAAGAAAAGCACCTTTTATAATTAAATTTTTCTTGGGTTTGCCGGATCAACGCAGTGGTCTAGTGGTAAGGGAGAGATGTTAGCATGCAAAGTTTCCGGGTTCGATTCTAGGTAATTAATTGTATTTTTCTTTTTCTGATAGAAAAAATAATTCTAAAATTGGTGAAAATTTTTCTGTGTCGCTAAAATGGCATCGACCGTTTACGAAAGGGACAATTGCGGCTTCGCAGTGGGCCTTCGTCCCGCTAGTGCTCCGCTATTATATAGAGCAAAACAGAAGTAGTAGTTTGAAAAAATGTGCAGGACTTCAAGGATGGAAGTGTATTAGGGCCGATTTACACGGTACAACTTTGTTGCATGTGACACGCTTACGGCATGCTTACGACATGACTTGAGTTGATTTACACGGAGTAATTCGTGTTGTAAGCATGTCGTAAGCATGTTTTAAGCGTGTCACATGCGACAAAGTTGCACCGTGTAAATCGGCCCTTACAGTTCATCAATTTTTTGATTTCGTGACAGACCGCTCAATAAATCAAAGTTTATATTCTGGTAGGCTGATTATTTCATTTCATCCATTCAATTCAATTGCTTTCTTCTAGTTTCGTCTGACATTGCTATAATATGTTAATAAGACTACCACATTGCAGCGTTTCTTTATTGTTTAGGCTGTGGCGGTTTCTTGAATAAAACGTCTGGAGTGTTGTTGAAGGAAAATCGTGGAGACGAAGGCGAACTGCATTGCAACTGGACAATCGGCAATGCTGGTATAAGAAATGCAGTTGCCATCGTTACATTGCAAAGGATATACTTGCGCTATTGCAGGTAAATAATAAAATACGCGCTCACAATAGTATGGCTGCAAATGCATATATTTCAGAAAATATACATTTACTCTATGAAAACGCTTTTGAATCTTTATTTGTGAAAAGTTCATTGTAGCAATTGTTCAGTTGTAGTAGGCAAAACAATGTTAAGGAAATGGTGGAGATTTAATTAGAAACGACCATGTCTGCTATATCTGACTGTCCCCTTGATTTTTTTGCAAAATTGTATGTAATGTCTTTTTTATCTATATTTTATTAACCTGTATGCATTTCATTTTACCATGTCGTTTATACTACCACTACTAATGAAACATACATTCAGTCGCAGGTATGGAGGGACCCGAGTCCTCGCCCCCTCTTGCCTTGCTCCAACTAACCATCCCTCACCCCCACCCCTTATTCACTCCGTACCACCCCCCACCCTCAGATAATGTGATGTTATTTAAATTATGATATTTTATAAACCATAGAGCTTAGTTAACCATGACAATCCAGCACTGTGATACTAATAGCATTCCACAAACAACGCAGATAATACCAGATTATCACAACATTGGATATTTAAAAATTGCCTTAAGTACCGTGGGTCTTCATTGACTATCTTTTTGTCCATAGTGAACATGTCAAGTTACTGAAGGCAGATGGCTCTGAAGTATTTAAACAACAAGGCTGCAATTCATCTTACCCCGCTGGCGCCGCACTGGAAGTTCCATATGGAGTCACAGACCACCTTAAACTTGACATTTTCCTAGAATATAGGTGGAGCACCGTGAACATCAAGTACAGCATTCTAAATCAAGGACTTGACTTAGGTTTGCAACCAATCGATATTAATATATATATATATATACTGTCGATCCCATTAACGTTGTTCAAGAAGAAAGAAGTTTACAAGTTAACAAAACAATTAAATATTCAATTTCCTCGCGCGGGACCTTGAATTTGCATAATAACACGTAATAATAACACGGCGAAAAGTCGTTGATATTCAAAGATGCCTCGTCCTTTTTTCCGACGATTTGAGGTGGAGAATAATATATCAACACTTGTCTTATGCAAAAACGTACCAGGAGATAGCTACTAATCTCTTTGTAAGTCCAATGACAGTTAAACGCACTTGTATATAATATAGCCAATTTGACATTTTTTCATAAGCTTATCCGCCAAATCTGGCAGAATGTGAGCTAGTTTCGAACGGAATTCTTCGACATTTTTTTTTGAACTGAGAAATTAGTTATTATTCTTGTTAGGTAACTACTTTTCTTCTTTTCATCCAAAACGCGTACTTCTAAACAGTTTAAAAACTGTTTTGAACTTCCCGCCGTGGCCATTTTCTACACGTGTTCAGCTGCACGTTCCAATGGAATAATTCAGTTTCCACACGCGCGTAATTTGAATGTTAATTAGGCACGTGACTTTTGTTAACTTGTAAACGTCTTTTTTTCTTGAACAACGTTAATGGGATCGACTGTATATATATATATATATATATATATATATATATATATATATATATATATATATATATATTCAAATAACTGATATGCTAAAATTGCTTGATTCGTCGTAGGGAAGTCTATATGTTAGTTATTCGGTACGTGGTTGGGTTGGTTTCTTGGGAATCAATCCCGATGTTTAACGCCCTCAATTGATCCTCAAAATTAACCGTCGGATGTGAAAGGGAGTAGGAGGTAGGCTGGGAGGGGTCGGTTAGGTGCATGCAAACCCCTTCAATGTTATGGGAAATTCACTTTGGGAGTCCAGGGATTTTAGTGCCTGTTACACATTTTGACGTGAACATTGTTTTGGTATGACATAAAACGTTGCAACCAAGCTATGACTGGGAAGCTTACCAATTAAATTGTTGTGTATTTTCCTTATTAAATTCCGTAGCTTTAAATAAAGCGTTTGTTATTCACTCTCAGAAAATTCATGATACACCTAATAATATATAGTTTATTGCATTTTCTGTGAAGCTCAAGTCGTCTCCTCCTGGAATATAAGTGTTTACAGCATAACATCGTCTTCAGCGAGTGTATATTGGCCAAATCTCCCACTTCCACAGTCTGTCAGTTACTACTTGGTGAGGTACAAGGAAGTCTCCAATGGCGTCGGTAGACTCTTCGAAGTTAATCGCTATAGTTACTCGTACTACACCAGCCTCCTTTTTGGTTATACGGCTTATGATGTTCAAGTATTCGCTGTTACATCAAGCGGTGGAAACGCCACATATGCAAGCAATAGAGTCTCTATACTAACAGCAGAAGGGGGTAAGTCTAAGCACAGGCGTCGAACAGGCGAATTAAATATCATTTATTATAACTTAAAAGATTGCACCACTTGTCCACAGAGGTTGCACTAAACATGATTTCTTAACCATGCATCTACGCTCTTCATTAAACAAGTAACGTGTAACATGCAACATTAAACACTTAATGACTGGTTCCGAGGGAAACAGTGAATTTTGTTTCCCGAGAATGTTTCCCGAGGGATCAGTCATTCAGTGATTTGTTATATAGCAACACAAAAAAAAAACACCACACAAGACAGTTTGAAAAACACGCCGAGCACTCGATCCATCATAATCATGCCACCTTTTGTCACGGTCTGATCACGGTCTGATCACGTGCGCTAGCGGGCAAAAGTGCAATGTTACCCTCTGACGTCAAAATTGTTGCCCGCTTTCGCAAATGTTGCCCGCTTAGCACAATTGGCGGGAAACAGTTTGTTTGTTAGATGTCATGTGACGATGAATCAACCAATCAACGCGCGCGTTGTATTGACAAAAACTCCAGCTATATAACAAATGTATTAAATCAATTAATCAATACATGTCTAACCACTGTGTGTATATTTTAGTTCCTAGCCGAGCGCCAACGAATGCCAGAGTTGAAAACTACGGACTGAATGAGTTATTGGTAAAATGGGACCCCATTCCTCCACAGTACGCAAATGGTCGTCTATTGGGATACAACGTATACTACAAAAGAACCCAGTACTATTACTATTCGGACAGCATTGTTAGCGTCAACAACTCGAATGCCTTAAGTGCTATACTGCCAAATATTCAAATTGCAGAACGTTACCAAATTTCCGTGGCTGCTTTTACTTCTGTAGGATTAGGACCCCGATCGCCACTTATCTACATAACCAAAGGTAATTAACATAAACCTTTAACTGTACAGTAGAGGTCAACACAACACTTAAATTAAAACGCACTGGTTCTTTTTCGCCAGATCTCTAATGTAGCGATGCTGGCATTTCGGCAATGGACTGATTTATTATTTTATTGAATATATTGGCTCATCCCGTAGTGCGGGCCTTACATTTAGTTTAGTTATAAAATATGTCCGTTAAAAAGCATTATCTTAAGCTATATCTCAATTTAACCCTGCAACGTGCAAGGTAGCACATGCCGCTTTTCCTTTAGACACATTTTGGTGAAGTTTGGCGACAACTAGTTGCTATGGTAACGAGATATGAAGTCATAAATAACATGAGGTCAAGCCATTTTTGAATAAAGATGAGTGTTTTTCACCATTTTTAGGTGAAAAAAAAAACAAATAAAATGTTACCAAAAGCATCATAACGATTAATTGTATGCCCTTTTGCAACCCTAGCAAAAAGTATTTGCAATCTACGCTTCTTCCCGATAAATTTGATTTTTTTGCAAAATCCAAGTTGGCGGCCATCTTGGAGGCCATTTTGGATGACGTCACGGACCCCCAGCAGCACTACAACCCATAATATTTACCTTATCTTGTAGAGCACATCACAGGCTATCTATTAGACGTAAAATATTGCAACATCGTAAAAACCCTTGTACCACCGTGGGGTTAAAAGTTTGCGTGTGGGGGGTTTGAAAGAACCCGCATCTTTAGATGGCTCTTCTAATTTTATGGGCACGTTTAAACACGTTCGCTTTGAAAATTGGTGCACTTACTTCCTAAACTGGAATGACATTCCCTTTTCTGGCATATTTAACGAAGGGATATTATTATCATTGTTTTAAGGCTGCGAAGGCTATGTGAACCAGTCGTTTGGATGGCTAAACTTCACCCACTCGAATTACAACAATCTGAACTGCACTATGCAAATATATAATGCTGGTGTAAATCAAGGAGTCACCCTGGTCTCGTTTGAGTACATATATTTACTATATTGCAGGTGAGAAGATAGAATCAAGCTCTTATCCCTTCAGGTCATTTTCTTAATTGTTTTAATGTGATTTGCATAAGCAGATGAACGGCCGGTCATTTTTACGCCCGAGACACACACAGAAGTCATACAAAGATAATATGCAATTTTAAGAGAGAAAAAAGTCAAAACTCAAGTCGTATAATTTTTGTAAGTGAATCATCGAAATGAATTTTTCAATTCTTCTCAATGACAATGTCTAAAATATTTTCACTTAATTTATCAAAATCATTATCTCTTACCTTAAAGACTTCACTTGATGATCTATTATCTCTTTTATTGATGTTTGCTACAGCTTAATCGATTGAATATTCAATTAATATATTTTGTGGTGTTCAGCGAGTTCATCAAGATCTATGATAGTGATGGAAATGAGGTGTTTCGTCGACGAGGATGTGATTCATTCAGTCGCGGGCTGTCCGTGGAAATTCCTTTTGGTGATGGAGACATCATTACAGTAAAGGTCCTTCTGTCATACCGATATAGCTACGCCAGAATTCAATACACGGTGCTAAACAAAGAACTCGACTCAGGTAAAGATGAATAATATTGGTATTGTAAACGTAGTTTGTAAAGATAAGGGAAAATAAAATATAGATTACTTCATGGTTGATGATGAGCGCGTACGACTTTTATTCACGCGTTGTCATCACATATGAACGAGCGAGTTTCGAGCGAGTGAGTTTGTGATGTTTCACAAGACACAACAAGTAAATAAAAATCGGCAAAGTGCCTGGGCTAACTTTCAATATTCATAACGTATTTCATATGGAAGTAAACACCATTAATCTTCGCGACGTTTCTTAAAGGTACCCTAGCAACAGTTTGGTATGACATTTTGTTGTTTACGTGACTTGATGTTTCCATGGCAAGAAGATTTTGACCGCCAATGTTTTTCGAAATTTGGTAACTTTTACAATATATTATTTCGCTATTTTAACGTTTCTGTGTTGGTTTTGATTACTTTTGAGTCAATTTGGACGATTTTGTGGGGTTTTGGAGAAATTCAAGATGGCAAATTCAAGGAGGCGACTGTGCATAACTAATGACGTAATTACCATGCCATATGTCGTCATGGTTCCATTTTGCGGACAGCAACAAAATGTTTTGGACGTATAAACTTTCCAAGTTTGATTGCCATAGCTTTAAAGCTCTTGCACAATGTTTCCCTCTCCAGGCTCAGGAACTCAAAAAAAAAAAAAAAAAACGTAATGACACGAACAAGAACATAAATTATGTATGTGAGGCAATGCATCAAAGGTGAAAACTAATCTTTTTAAGTCGTACTTCCTTTTTTGTGGAACACCTTTCGACTTATAAAAATAACATCTTGTTTAGCAAGCTAGCTGACATACTTTTGTAGGTTGGCTTACTGCATGAACCATCATTGCAAGTAATTTCCTCTAATGTTATTAGTCTAGTCAGTTACTAAGCATACAGATCCTTCTATTCTTAATTCACAGCCCATGTGGTGCCTTCTTGGAATACTACGATAACAAACAGAACTTCATCGTCATTAACAGTGAGATGGTCGACCTTTCCTTTGAGTGTTCCAATACTGCGATTCTTGGTGAAATATACAGAACTGAACTCAAACTTCACCATGCTTTATCAAGTCGCGAGTTCGTATAATACACATTACTCTGGAAGTGTGTTAAAAGGCTACCGATTTTATGAAGTGAAGGTTATTGCTGTTGCTGCAAATGGGACATACACCAGTTCAGCAGCATTAGTAAGGACCAAAGAAGGAGGTAAGTTCAAAATAAATCTACGGCGCCTGCATTTCCCGTTAAATATAATTTATAGTGATGCTATGAAATTTTACCAAGGGTGCCAGTAAACTAAATGATCGAAACGAATGATGTGAAAACTCAATCGTTAGCCTGTCGTTTTCTCTTTATGTGACCCGTTATTCTCCCCAACTCAAGAAAAAGAAAAGACGACATATTCGTTTCTGTATTTCATATTAAAACGATTATTGCAATGACCACCACTGGTTAACTACCATTTTCCACTTGGCGATTTCTTGAGTGGTATTGCTCATGCTCCGTATCCCGTCACTCCATTGCCGTTCGCCGCTCAAATCAGTCATCGGAGAAACGCTCAGTTGCAACCGTTATATAACTTGATGGAGAATCTGTATTTTGTGTCACTAATTTAAACCATGATCTGTTCATATTTTGACTGTTCTAGTGCCCAGCCTTGCACCGACGAATGTACGAGTGTCTAAAGTGCAATTTAATAAATTGAAGGTACAATGGGATCCAATTCCTGACCACAGTGCAAATGGCCGACTCCTGGGGTATAGAATCTACTACCAAGAGTATTCGTATTGGTATGGGTATGGGATAAACACTGTCAATACTACTGGCCCAGATGTTCACATGGTAGTGTTAAGAGGTCTGAAGGTTGCACAACGCTACAAAATATGGGTGTTAGCGTTCACATCAGCGGGTGCTGGACCACAGTCGTCTTCACATTATATTACAATAGGTACCTAAATATGTCATTCGTGAAGTTTTTCATAACTGCTATAGAAACAAGAAGAAGGTAATGATAATAGAAGGGATAGAAATGAGTAATGCGCAAATCACATTTAACCATATAAATTAAATAACATCTCCTCACGAAAATGGCGTAATGTCACTTTTTCGAACTACCATCTTTATCCCAGTATGTCATAAGTGACCACCAACGTTTTGTTTTCTTGAGACCGACCGATAGTGTTAAGACTATATTTAATGATGAATAAGTATGTTCACAACTGGTTCATACGAAATAGCTTTCTTGTATTTATTTTGCAAATTAAGTAAAAAATGTCGAGCACTGCAGCTGGCAGGGCTAACCGTTTCGAGTCTTTACAATGTTAACTGAAAGGAAATGCTAAGCAAATTGTCTATGCCTCTAAAAAGCAAAATCAGAGCGTACATAGTCTGTGATTTATACCATAAAAGCTACCTTAAAATTTTCATCCCGTTTTGGACAGTACATAATAATTTTTTTACCACAATTGCCGCTATAGTTTAAAACTCGCAATCTGATTGGTCGCCGTGAGTGGTAAATGAGAATCCAGACAACGGTGCTGACGCTAACATCACGCGCGCTTGAAAAAAAACCAATCAGATTGCTGTCACGTTTTGTAACAAGACCGATTTTTTCCTTGTATTTCTTTCTAAATATTGTTGTAAAAAACAAATTTACACCGGTTTTCCGTGGTGTGGACTCTTATTTACCACGATTTACGTCATCACATGGTCAAAATGTTGTGGGCTCACGGGGCGCAGCCGAGTGAGTCAGCAACAAATGACCATGTGATGTGTAAATTTGTTAATTTTAATATAATATTGGGCAACAATTTCTAGCAGATTTAACCCTCGAACACACAAGGGGATGCCAACACTACCCCCTCCAAACGTGAGGTTTTTCTACAATTTTTTAAGAACATTTCTTGTTAGCTCATGCCGTCTTCAGTAGCTGTTCGTCTACCTTTAGTGATATTTTGGATATGTTTGGCGACAATCGGTTGCTATGGAAACGTGGTAACGAAATATGGCGTCATAAGTAGCATGAGATCAGGCCATTTTGCACAAAAATGCGTACTTTTCACCTTTTTTCGGTGTGAAAAATATAAAATGGTACCTGAAGAAACAAAATGTTTAATTGTATCATATTTTACAACTTCCGCATTTTCCCGATAAATTTGAATTTTTAGTTAAATCCAAGTTGGCGACTATCTTGGCGGCCATTTTGGATTACGTCACGGACCCCCAAAAGCGCCATAACCCATAATATTTACCTTATCTTGTAGAACACATCATAGGCTGTCTATTAGAAATAAAATATTTCCGAAATATTGTAACACCACAAAAATCCCGGGGATTGGGGTTGCAACAATCCCTCTCCTTCTACCACGGTGGGGGTAGGGGTAAGTTTGCGTGTACGTGCGAAGGTTAAGTCATATTTATTTGTAATTTTCTCCTCGCCAAACAGATTGCGGAGGATACGCTAATCGCTCTTTTGGACAACTACATATTGGTTCTAATAGGGCCTCTAGCTACTTATCCTGTACCTTTGTAATTGGTAGAGTGGGCATAAGTCAAGCAGTTGCAGGTGTCTGGGTGCAAGATCTCTATTTGTCATATTACGAGTAAGTAGTATCTGCTAGTTTGGTTTGTATGATCATGTCCATTTGTTGTAAATCGTTTGTTGTATACTATTCATTTCTCAAAAGAATTTCAAGTACGACCTTACTTTGGCTAGCTTACTCAACACAAAAAAATCAGTTAATTAAGTATTTATCCTTCGCTATGAGACATGTTATATATGCGCTATATATTTGTCATTCATTCATTCATTCATACGTTTTATTGCAGTGAATATATCAAGATAACTGACGGCAATGGCTTATTGGTTTGGTATAAGTACGGATACTCTTCATCTGCTCGGATATCCTACCATGAAATTGGTTTCGGAAATGCTGATAACATAACGGTTCAGATCAACATAAGAAGCAGCTCCAGTCGCTTCAAGCTTCAATACGGCATTCTGAGGCAGGGTATTCATTCAGGTTAGATGATTAATCACTTTTGAACAGTCGGACTCGTGTGGTTTTTCTCCGAGTTTTGTTAGCACATTCGCCTTCAGTAGCTGTGCGTTTATCTTTTGGACACATTTTGATTAAGTTTACAGGCAATCGGTTGCTATGGTAACGACATATGATGTTTTGAATAAATATGCGTTTTTATCAACTTTTTTCTGTGAAGAAACATATAAAATGCTACCAAAGGCAGCAAAATGTTTAATTATATCATACATGTATTTTTGAAATGTTAGTCAAATCTAAGATGGTGGCTATCTTGGCTGTCATTTTGTATGACATCACGGATCCACAGCAGCGTCATAACCCATAATATTTACCCTATCTCGCATACCACATCACAGGCTATCTTAGAGGTAAAAAAATACCGAACTATTATAACACAGCAAAAACCATGCCATATTTTTTTTCCATTTTAGCTCTCCCTAGGGCAGACTGGAAGGTGACAGTTGGCAATGCGTCGGCGACAACAATGGTAGTCCATTGGCAAAATTTGGCACCACTTATTAATGATCGCGTTCTGTATTACATCGCTTTAATCAGTAGTATCAATGGTAGCCTATTAAATACAGTGTTTGTATCTGGGAATGGGAGCTTTGCAAACATTCTTGGACTCTCGGTATACACAGAGTACCAAGTAAGCGTTATCGCGGTGAAAAGTGATGGCCAGCCTTACAAGAGCTCAAACGTCACGGCCAGGACAGACGAAGGGGGTATGTAAAACCTTCATTAATTCCACGTTTGAATTAAATCAGTGGGGTTCGGAAAGGCTGCAGATCGTCATGTGCATTTAAAATTATCGGGTTCCACATGATCTCTGATCACTGATGGTTTCACATGCAGGTCCACAAATGTTACGAACAGCATAACATGTAGTTTATGCAAATAAATTTAGTAAAACAAGGGAGAGATTAGGCGACCTTGTTGGAGGACATTTGCATAACAACCATTAGCAAGGGGACTTACAAACATGTTTGGCTTTCGTACCGTACAATTCCCTTGGCAAATAAATGGTTCGTCGTTGCAAAGGTTTTCACTGGGACTTTATTTATAAACATTGATTTCCTCAGCTCTCGATCTCAACTGAAATTGACTTGGAACTGATAATAAAAGGTGATAAAGGCCACTTTCTTGAAAAATAAGTCAGCCCTCCGCAAACAATATCGGGACGAGGCATTGTAATATTTGATCATCAAACGAATCGGCTGCTCTTGCAAATTGGTGGGGAAAAATTATCATAAACGGGTCTTTCTTTCTTATAACTCAACTTTCAGATTTGCATAAATTGTAGATCCCAAATTTTCAAAGCAAAATCCGCCAGGCTCTTCATTTTTTGCCTCCTTCCCACACAATGCCTCGCACACGCTATTTCCTCGCGTTAGACCGGCGCCAGGGGACGAGAAGTAATCTTTGATTTTACTTAAGGTGGCTCAGTTGTTATTTCGGGCGCACTCGTCTATGGCAAACTTTGTCTCATAACTTTTCCGGCTCTAAAGCGATGTTTCTAAAACTTTGCGAAAACTTACAGCTATTATTTAGCTGTATTTATTTATTTCGTGGGAAAAAATTTATTTAGTAATAATCGGGCTTAAATGAACCCCACTTTTTGAACAAAATCGCACCCTGTGAAAAATTTTGCTGTTATATTTGCGTTAAAGTTCTGGAATCAGCTTACATTGACTTAATACATACCCTTACCAAGTTTCAGCAAAATCGTTGGAGCCGAAATACGGAAGAATTAACGCCATCAAAATTTGGCCCTAAAATTCTCTTAAAATTTTAAATACTTCATGCTCTTTGACAAAACAATGTACGAATCCAAATTTCTAGGAGAAGCCTTCCCAATGCTTGCTAAATCTGAATTATAAGCCGATTGCAAATCGTGCGAACCGTTAAAAAGTATTCACTAGTTCTGTAAATATCTTAAAATGCTCCAAAACCTGCTCAAATCTCCAATGCTGCGTTTTCCGTCATTTTTCGAAAATTATCCTGCAGTTCGGTGTCAAACTCCTTCCGCATGAATTTCAAGGTACTGCAATACTTTTACATCGATTGTTTTTTTGCTTAGAAGAACTTGCAATTGGAGAAATAGTTGTTGGGATTATAAGCTGCTCCGCATCTGAGCTCAGGCAAAGCTGACACGCAATTTTCGAAGTTTTGTTTATGAATACGAAATGAGCACGTGTGGAATTTATTCTAAGAATTCGCACCTTAGTAAGGCGGGCGTGCGTGATATACGCGCGTAGTCAGCGTAGTCCCCGCATTTAAAAACATTGCACCCCATGGAAACTTCTTAATGGAGCGTACATGCTCCCTCCCCTCCTGGGGTAACTAGCGCGCATATTTTGTTCGCCCCCTTATGAAGGTGCGAATTCTTACAAAAAAATTCACACTCATTTCTTATCCATAAAGAAAACTCTGAAAACTGCTTGTCAGCTTCGCTTGAGCTCAGATGCGGAGCAGCTTATAAAAAACAACTATTTCTCCAATTGCAAGCCCTTCTAAGCAAAAAACAATCGATGTAAAAGTATTGCAGTACCTTGAAATTCACGTGGAAGGAGTTTGACACCAAACTGCAGGATAATTTTCGAAAAATGATGGAAAACGCAGCATTGGAGATTTGAGCAGGGTTTGGAGCATTTTATAATATTTACAGAACGAGTGAATACTTTTTAATGGTTCGCACGACTTGTAATCGGCTTATAATTCAGATTTAGCAAGCATTGGGAAGGCTTCTCCCAGAAATTTGGGTTCGTACATTGTTTAGTCAAACAGCATGAAGTATTTAAGAGAATTTTTAAGAGAATTTTAGGGCTAAATTTTGATGGAGTTAATTCTTCCCCATTTCTGCTCCAACGATTTTGCTGAAAGTTGGTAACGGTATGTATTAAGTCAATGTTAACTGATTCCAGAAATTTAACGCAAATATAACAGAAAAATTCTTCACAGGGTGCGATTTTGTTCAAAAAGTGGGGTTCATTGAAGTCTGATTATCACTAAATATATTTTTCCCATGAAAATCGAATTCTATCATATTATTGCTAGGTAATAGCTGTAAGTTTTCGCAAAGTTTTAGAAGCATCGCTTTAGAGCCGGAAAAGTTATGAGATCGGAGACAAAGTTTGTCATCGACGAGTGCGCCCGAAATAACAACGGAGCCACCTTAAACAGGCAGCTATTCCAAATGTCCCTTTTTTTGAAAAATGCCTAAAATATTTAAATTTTGAATTAAATAAAAAAATAGGTTAAATAAATGGATAGCTTTCCCGTACTTAATATCGAAAGTTAAGAAAGTTTCGAAAAGATTTGCTTCAAACTGAAAGAAATAAAAATAAATTCACGATTGTTACAAGAAAATATATGGCAGACGGGCACAGGCAGGCCCTCCTCCTTCTTTTTGACTTGAAATATTTCCTGAAGTTTGAAGCAGATCTCTGAAAAACTTCACTATGGGGAATCTATTTAAACACCCTGTTTTCTTTCTAGCTCATTCAATACTTTTAAGATATATTTACGTCAGGGAAACGTGTTTTGGAGTTTTTCTTTTGCTTCTTCCCGCATATTGTTCCTAACTTCAGTGCGCGTATGTCTAAACATCGTTGTATTTAATGACTTGGGTTTTATGTGCTATTTTGCAGTTCCCAGCAGTGCACCATATGGCATACGAGTGACAAGTGTACCATTTTCATCCGATATTTTTGTGTATTGGAATCCTCTTTCCCAGAACTATGCGAACGGAAAGATCTTGGGATACACCGTCTACTATAGCCATAAAGAAGGAAGCTACTACTGGTCTTCATATAAGAGCGTCAACACCGATAGTGCTGACACTACGCAATTTACTTTAACACAACTAAAACCAGGTCAGCAATATCGAGTTGCAGTGGCAGCGTTTACGTCTAAAGGAGTAGGGCGAATGTCGTATTGGTATTACGCAACGACAGGTGAGCTCGGTGGGGGAAAATAGAACTTTAATTTCATTTACACGGGAGCAGCCAAAGGCTTAATCCAGATGTTGTATATGTGGATATTAGCATTAACATAGAAACAATGTGACTAATTTGTTCAATCAGAAAGTTTACATAACAAAATATTAATAAATATGTTTCGTTTTAGTTTGTATCAACTAAACGTTGTCTCTGTATCACCCTTCTCAGGCTGCTCAATCACGCTAAATAGTACGTTTGGCGATATAGACTACAATCTTACGAGCAGCTACTATGTACGATGTCAATGGAGCATACTGAGTGCTGGTATAAGACAGGCTGTTGCTTTGGTGTCCGTGCAGGAATTAAATTTTGCCTACTCTTACTGCAGGTAAATAAACCGATGTCATTAACTCATCAAATACTATGTAATTGTTGTGTATTTCTTTTAAAAAATGGAAAGTCGTAACAGACGTAACCCATTTCCAGTTTAATGATGCGTAAAGAAACGAACTTCCACATGGATGCCTGTATTTACCAGCTACATTATTTTATAACGGGGTCTTGCCGCACGAGGCGAGCCCATTTCATGTGTGTTATCTACCCGTTTTTATAAGCAACTTACCCCGGATTTCGCTCCTACGCTCGCCAAAACTAACTTTGACACGGGTTGAGCTTTTCGAAAAAAGGGCTTTATACTCCTTTTTATTTTCGTTTCTCTGAAAAATTCTTGTCTGTCGGGAAGAAACAATTGAATTACATATTATGAAACCATTTGAGATATATCCTAAGACGACCTTATTGAAAACATAATGACTTGCAAGTTAAAATGTTGAATCGCACACCTGAAAGTGGCTGTGCGAGGAAAGGGGCCCAGTTGTAAAGCGTAAAGGATTATTCTTGTTTTATAATTGTTAGTCATCTTATAAAAAATATCCTCATGGACATTGATGTCCTTCTTACATCTACGCTCTGTACTGTTTCCATAACTGTTCTTGATCAGAGGGCTCTTTACAGCTTGTTGTTGTTGTTTGTTTACGTATAGTTAACATTCGCTAAATTCACTTCTGCAATATTCTTTGATATAAAATATCTTTTAATAGTATTAAGTGTTAATAGTCATAATTACCACATCTACATTTACAGGGTATGTATATATATATATATGTATATATATATATATGTATATATATATATATATATATATATATATATATATTCTTGTTGCTTGAGTAGAATGGATACCGTAGAGCGCTCAACTAGGAGGAGCATTGACTATAACTTCACGAGAGTTTAGGCTTCAGGAGTAATCATCGTTTTATTGCGACAGTTCTGTTTCGTATGGTCCAAAATTAAAAGGACCACACTCATCAGACAACTTAAACGAATGACCAGTAAAATTTGAATGCTGGCAGTAATGGTTGCTAGGTACAATTCTATTATTGTATTATTGTTGTAATTTTTGCTTTAATTTTTGTTACGTAATTTATCAATAGTTTAACATTAAGTCATTGTTGTAACCGTATTTAAGTCTCATGTGTAACTTGTCTGTATAACTGATGAAGGTCGAGAGACCGAAACGTTTTTAAACTAAATTTTTATATTTTTTATACCAAAAGTTGTCCATTTTCGGTCTTTTTAACTAGTTTTTTATTATATCCACCGAATCCGGACTGTGAATCCATTATTGTGATCCTTTTGGTATGACATCTTTCGTTGGCTCAGGCAGCACCTTCAAAACCGTCTATATATATATATATATATATATATATATATATATATATATATATATATATATATATATATATATAAATTGTGTAAACGAAAGCGAACTCTTGACATGTCCTGAAGTTTAATAGCAGACGTTTCGCCCTTCGGGCTTCTTCAGTGCTTACGCTGTATATACAGGATCAAGAATACTTGGAATAAAAATGTTTACCGAAATAAGTTCCTAATATATAATAATAAATCTTCTAACATAACAAAAATTACAATTAAAACTATAGAAAAGTTACGTAATAGAGTAAAGCTGACAAGTTACATAAAAAAAAAACTAAAAATAAGCTAAAAAGTAACAATGTATAATGGTGTTGTGTAATTGTAAAAGCATAACAGGCTCCCTAAATTAGGGCCCTCGAATTATCACAAAGCCAATGTAGTAACAGGGTACCCAAGCAGGGCCCTTAAACAATAGTAGTAATAAATTCCCTGCTAGGGGCACCTGAACGACAAGCTAACACGAAAATAACGGGTTCCCCGAATAGGGCTCCTGAATGCCAAGACAATTGCAAACAGCAAGTAACGTAAACGAGTAAAATCAGCTAAAAATTACAATGATAAAAATGATAAAAAGATAAAAAGAGACCGAATGATAAAATGAGGCGGCGTGAAAGGTCTTTAGTTAGTTATATCTAATTCTATATGTATATATGTATATATATATATACATACATACATACATACATACATACACACATACATACATAAGTATATATGTATACATATATACTTATTTTATTTTGTGTTTCATTATAATCATGCAGCCAATATGTGAAGATTACAGATGGGAACGGCACTGATGTTCTCTTTCACCGGGGCTGTGTCCCATTCACTACAGAGAATCTATTGGATGTACAATTTGGCTTTTCAAGAAACATCTCTGTTGAAACGTACTTGGGAAGTGCACAGAGCCGCGTAAAAATCAAGTTCGCCATTATAAAGAATGGTATATCGTCAGGTATGAATGACCACTATCATTTAATGTACCAATTGTACCCCGAAATAAAGTTATGTACCCGGACATCTTAGACAAAAGCGACTTCGTACAAGTTCGACTTTGAGTTAGTTATTCAACATGTTACCTAGATGTGCATGGCGTTTCACAACCAGACATATTCAGTGCAATTTACAGTATCATTCTCGAACTTAAATAATTTTGGTGCAACAATATCCATTAAATAACCATCTGCATACCAACATACCATAGATACCACTACCACTACCAGCTGGTGACAATGGAGGATATATAGCCTAAGTTTTCTCTGGATATTTGACTCACTATACAGAAAACAAAACAGAACAATTGTTTGTTTGCACAGCTGCAATAATAAGCAAGAAGGATACAAGATGCATTGCACTGATCATTTAAGCTTCAAAATACAGCGACATCGCAAACAACAACTACTGCTATTACCACTACCACTACCACTGCCACTGCGACTGTAACTGCTTCTGTCACTGCCACTTTCAACTACCACCATCGCTGCCAAAATGCCACTAAAACTACCAATGCCGCTGCCACTGTTATGCCACTACCACCACCACTACCACTGTCAATACCACTGCCAAAACTACTGCCACTGCCCCTACAACTACCACTACCACTGCCACTGCTACTATCATTGCCACAACTACTGCCACTGCCACTGCCACTGCCCCTGCCCCTACAACTACCACTACCACTGCCACAACTGCTGCCACTGCCACTGCCACTGCCACCGCCCCTACAACTACCACTGCCACTACCACAACCACAACTACCACTGCCACTACCATAACCATTGCCACTGCCTCTACCACTACCACTACCACTACCACTACTACTACCACTACCACAACTGCTGCCACTGCCACTGCCCCTACAACTACCACTGCCACTACCACAACCACAACTACCACTGCCACTACCATATCCATTGCCACTACCACTACCACTACCACTGACACTGCCACTGATACTGCCATTGTCAATGCTACTAGTACTGTCACTGCTACTACAAGTACCACTGCCAATGCCACTGCCACTGCCAGTTCCACCGCCACTTCCGTTACAACTGCCACTGCCATTTCCAGTAACCACTGCCACTGCCACAACCACTGAAACTGCAACTGCCACTACCACTAAACTGCCACTGACACAACTACAACCACAACCACAATCACTAGCACTACCACTACAATAACCGCTACCATAACCACTACTACTAACACTATACTACCACTACCACTACCACTGCTACTGCCACTGCTCCACTACCGCTACCCTTTTCACTGCCATTGCCATTGCCACTGCCTCTGTCACTGCCAGTGCCATTGCTACTGCTACTATCAGTTCCACTGCACTATCGCTACCAATTACCACTGTCTCTGTCACTACCACTGCCACTGCGACTTCTCACTACCACTGCCACTGCCACTGCCACTGCTACTACTACTACTACCACTTGTTCTACTTACGGTGTTAAGAAACGAATTATTGGATAAGTCAGTGATTATTTTTTTAACCCGCTGCCACGGTGAATTTACCGCTGATTGTATTGCGGGTGCATTTTTTGTAATTGGAGACTCGTGTTTAAAAAGGCAGACATTTTTGAAGTTGTGAAACCTCGTGGTCCTGATTTTCACCCTGTTTTGAGAAAATAAACCGTGGAATTTGCGATTCTCTGTGTGGACATTTCACCGTTCTATCGTTTGAGACCATACAATACTGACACTTCTTAAACTAGTTATCAGTACTACTATCATAGTTGCTCCAACATTTTTTGGTCTTTTTATCTATTTAGCTGTACTGGTTTCTGGATGGAATGTGACAGTTGTGAAGTCAGATTCTACTGGTTTCACGCTTCAATGGACCAAGCTTCTCGCAAATATTAACCGTGTTGCCGCGATTTACGTAATTATAATTAAAAGCTCAGAAGAGACGATACTGGCTGTGGAAATTGTGCGAGGGACCGCGACAACTGTAGATATCAGGGGACTAAAACCATCATCAAAATATCGAGTGGGTGTTTATGGAGTTGATGATACTGGACAATCCTACAAGAGCTTAGAAAGTCTGACTTCCACTACGGAGGGTAAGAATACAGTTTACCCCTTCTGTATTTTATTTCGTATCTTTACAACATACATTAAACATGTTGGATCGCGATTTTCATAAGCACCTGAAGCTTACTTTATTGTCACGATAAACGGGGCGTTTTAATTTAAACTCGCCCACACGAACACGGCCTTTGTTTTAACCCAGCATTTATTCGAGGCCCTGCTTTTGTAAACAAGCTTTGATTATTTTTCATCATGTTTTTAAGAACACAAAAAAATTGACGTATTTCCTTCCTAAATTTTCGATTCAAAAGCTGAAGTCATCAAAATATCTCTTTTCAGAAACTGAAGTGATGTTTTCTGACCTTGAGACTTTTATCTGACTTTTAATATAAACCATCAACTCGGATAAAGAAACGATAGTGCGACCCACGGGATTATGAAAATGATGCACTTTATATATAAATGTTACATAGAAAGGCATTGTATACTCTAACATCACAGTATTGCAGCTAGCTAGAACGTCTTATCGATTAATAAGAAAATAAGGTATTTTTAATTTTCAATTCATTTAAGCTCGATAGACTTCAGTAAATTGTAATGGACACCGCAGTATATACATAATTAAATTATGTATATTGTCTATTACAGTATTTTGCGGGTTTCGACCAAGCGCGAGTCGAATTGTGGGTGGTTCGACTGCAAGAGTCAATAGCTGGCCGTGGCAGGCGATGCTCACTTACAGTTCTGGACGTCAGTTCTGCGGTGGATCATTAGTAGATCGTGAATGGGTGGTGACTGCTGCCCATTGTGTCAGTGGAAAATCTCCGTCGTCCATAAAAATAAAGTAAGTAAATCTACATTATGTCACATTGTCAATAATTGAAATTCGGTTTCGTAAATGCCATCTAACTGTCCCTCAACACAATTCGCAACGAGCGAGACACATTATAGTATCGATGCATCTTTGTATCTCAGCTAGTTTAATAGTTTTATTTAAATTCCGACATTTTGGAAAATAACTTTTATTAGTCAATACCACATTCGTATCGACTAAGAAAATAGTGGGCACTTCGACATTTGAAATCTCGATATATATTAGAAAAATTTGTCAGTATTCGAATTTTAAAATAAACATCATTTATTATACGTTATCACTCTATTTCTTTCTTCTTCGTAGGTTGGGAGCTCACTACAGAACAAGCGGAAGTGTTGGAACGGAACAAGAAATCGGCGTTGCCAAAATAATCATGCATGAACATTACAATAATCCGCTTTCAAAAAGCAACGATATCGCTCTAATAAAACTGACAACACCTGCAAATCTTGGAGTAGGTATCGGGCTTGTCTGTTTGCCAGATATCAGCCATGCTCTTCCTTTCGACTACGTCAACAGAAAATGCTGGATAACTGGTTGGGGTACGTTGAGTTCTGGGGGCTACCAACCAAATACCCTCATGGAAGCTCAAGTTCCATTGGTTTCCAAGCAACGTTGTCAAAATGCTTATCCTGGGAAGATCGATGACACGATGCTTTGCGCTGGTCTGGATGCAGGAGGAGTAGATACTTGTCAAGGCGATAGTGGTGGTCCATTGGTGTGTGAATTCAACGGGACATGGTACCTTGAGGGTGTAACAAGCTGGGGCTATGGTTGTGCGTATGCTAGAAAGTATGGGGTGTACGCCTATGTTAGAAACCTAAAGGCCTGGGTATCAAGGCGTATTTATCAAGTGGTGCCACCTACCGTCTTCCCACAAAATCAGTCAGTATCGGCATTAGGTAAGTATAACTTTTGTATAGAGAACATAAAAACTTTTTCCAATCCCCTGTAAACCATTGGGTCATATCGTTCATGCTTTATATACACCAAATTGAAGAAACGTTGTCGGGTGAAAAGCATAAACCATGAACGATGCCAACCAAAGGTTTACTGGGAAGTTGGGTAAATTAATCTTCGTCAAATCAAATCAATCAATAAACTTTATTTAAATGTCAAAAGACCGCCTAGCCAGGGAGAAATCTCCCTTACTAATATCTCTTACTAATACGATAATCTCCCTAATCTCCCTTACTAATACGATATATCTGTGACAGAATATACATTATACTAGAAATACGTGTCTCGCAGAACCTCGCGAAGCTCGGGGAAGGATGCACTGCAAAATTTTAGCGATGTGGGAGAGAGAGAGATGGAATTTGTGATTTGACTGCAGAGGTTGAGTTATATGCCAGCAATGGCCCCGAAATTTAAGGTTGAGACATTTTCGTTCCTAGTCGCTTCCATTTAACTTCTACTTAGTACCCTGTCTTCCTAAAATAAAATAAATGGGAGCTGGTACTGGTCAGTTTTGGGTTTTGAGCTGTGGGTCGCTGTAACTGCTATGGGACTGGGTACCAAAAGATCCTCAGGCCCTTTCCCCCCCCCCCCCCTATCTTCATTAATTTTTGTCAGAAGGAAAATTGGTTTGCTGAAAGTGGATTTATAGTACTGTTGTGGACATGGGTCCAGGACAATATGCAGTGGTGTTCTGTTTATTTTCATTGGGTGAGAGTTTGTTTATTAGGAATACAGTTAACTCCTGCTGTCTCGATTAAATTCCATTTTTGAAGCTTGTGAGTGCTATCTCCCAAATTTAATTGTTCCGTTTAGATACTGCTGTAGTTTTTGTTCTATATACTGGGTATCAAATAATTACTAACCCAATTCACTGTTCACTTGAATGGTTGAGATCGCAGGAGTTTACTGTTGCTGAAGAGTGATGTTGCACAAAAAATAACAACTCAATGGTGGTACAGTTGTAGTAAAAATAGTAATTTAATCTTACTGAAAAACAGCAGTGAGACTACAGTAATATAGAATAGAAAAACATTCTAACATACCATAGATAATAGTATTTAAATGTAGCATTGTCATACAATGTCATGTCATTTAAGCTTTATATCAAAGTTCCTTATCGACTTTAGTGAGAATTTCAATAAACATCAATTTACAGTATGTGCTTAGAGAATAGTTTCCAGTGTTCGAGTACTAATATTTTATATTGAAAAAAATATCCTCTTGTTATCTGCCTGTCAGTTGTTTAGCCACTTGAAATCTTGTTTTTTTGAAGCTTAAGCCTACTTGCCTTTAAATGTAGGTTGTTTGAATTGAAGAGCATTGGAGAACGGATTAAAGTGCGGTGATTTGAGCTAGATTTCTTAATCGTTCTTCTTCTGAGCCTTTCCTGTAATCCGTGTTTGCTTTTCCCTACCGTATGAAAGATATTCGTCACGAGTATTTAGCTGGTCGTGTAATCTTGCCGCCTCTCGTTGCGTCTATAAACAGAATCTTTTTGTCCAACAGTTCTAGTCGGTGTCGCCTCTCCTGATCGGTTTCGTTCAGAATTCTAATGGCAGCATTTTCTCAAGGTGTTTGAACGTACTTAAACGGTGTGCCTAGGCTGTTCGAAGTCTTTGTAATCGATGGTCTCGTCGCTGAATTTCAAGTCGCCGTTCTCGCTCCAGCGGAGTTTCGGTGGTTAATTGTCTCGGGCAAGGATTTCCAGCCACTTTTGAATCCAGCGTTGTTGTTCTTTCTGATTTGCATCAGAAATTGGTCGTGTTTCACCGACGATGAGTAAGGGTAAACCCGTCGGCCCGGCCGCCATGAATAAACACGGAGACAAAAAAACACGGTAAAACATGAGAGTGCGCCATTGTCAGCGGTCGCGATTTTTGTTGCCAGGCAACTGTCGGACACCTTCAAGTATATATATATATATATATATATATATATATATATATATATATATATATATATATATATATATATATATACATACATATAAATATATTTTTCGCTCGAATTCGCGCGGCTTAGCTCCCGAGGGCCGACAAATTTATAAACCTCGCTTCGCGAGGAATTAACACAGGATGCAGAAATCATGCTCTTAAATGTCTTAAGCAAAGAAAACATCTTGATTATCAAGAAATGGAATATTACTAGCTTGCCAATGCTGCCTACCCAGAATCCCATTCTGTCTCATCGTTCATGGTTTATGCTTTTCACGAGTCAACGTTTCTTCAATTTGGTGTATATGACGACAAATAGTTCTAAAGGCAGGTACAGTGGAGCTTTTGCACCAACCTTGAGAGCTATTTGCATCGCTTATGTAATATAAGTTGTTTATATCCTTCAGTCGCAAAACCATGCATTTATTCAGTTTTATAAAAACGTCACGTGACGCAGCCAAACCTGAACTGATGTTAACTTACCCAGTTACACGAATGCAGTTCAGTTTCAGTCGGAATTTATAGCTAAAATGGATAGAACTGATTGTTTTGAACAGCCTTAAAATATTTTTACCCAACTTCCCTTACAGAGAAGTCTTGTGAAAAAAATCAGTTTGAATGGTAATAAGCACAAAGCTTCAATTTGGCTTCAAAAATATTTATCGATATTTTTCCTTGGACAATGTCTGTTCATCGAAGTACTTTATTAATTTACATTATATTTGATGTAATTAAAATATGGATTTGGTGGGGTAAAGGTTATTGCGCATTTTAAATAAGATCATAATACGTTACTGAAAATGATAATGTTCTTAGAACATTTGAAAGCTAACCGAAAGTGTCGTTATCGTGTTATTAGCGTCAAAGAGCCTCTTTGGCATTTCTTTGTTTTCATTTGTTTTTGTTTTATATTTAATCACTTTTCCGCTAAAGGCGGTGTTACACTAGGCAATGTTTCGTGCAACTTGTGTCGCAATTTTGTTGCGACACAAGTTGCATGAAAAATTGCCTAGTGTAACATACCCCGCAACAAACATTTCTCGCGATTTTTTTGTTGCCGCAATCGTTGCGAGAAGTAGAAGTCGTTTCTACTTTTCGCAACGTTTCTCGCCACGCCGCAACGAATTTTTAAGCGTTGCGTAGTGTAACATGTTTCCTGCAACTTGTGTCGCAACGTTTCGTGACTTCAGCCAATGAAATTGCTCCATTTGTAATCGTACCAGTCCTCCGCTGTTAGTCACCGTCGAGCGAGACAAATTGCAAGAAACATTGCCCAGTGTAACACCCTCCAGGCAACTTGTTTCGCAGCATCGCAACGCACGGGTTTTACTGTTGTTGCGAGACAAGTTGCACGAAATATTGCTTAGTGTAACAGCGCCTTAAAGATTTGGAGTATATTTCATATTACAAAGAGTTGCTTTTCTTCTGTGTGGTAGTGAATATTGTATTGCCATTTTTACTTTTGTAGTGTGGTGTTACTTTGACAACGGCATATGTTCCGGCTGGAATCAATCGTCTTCCGATGACTTTGATTGGACGCTAGCATCTGGCTCAACACCGTCCTCTTCTACTGGTCCGACTTCCGGTCAAGGTGGATCAGGTCAGATTCAGTTTATTTGAACTTGTTGCTTTCGCCATTTTCACTTAGACTGCAAAGGAAATAACATGACCTGGCACCTTCGGCGTGTTAATTTAGGACCTACAACTAAACTGATTGCATATCTTACCAATTGACGTGTCTTAGGAGTTTTAGTGTATTTCTCTGTCAACATTAAGTTATTTTTCTACAGGAAACTTCTTGTACATTGAGACATCTTCCCCGAGGAAACCTGGCGAAAAAGCAAAACTTGTTGTTACTGTTCCGAGCGATGGGATGAAAGCATGCCTTAAATTTTATTATCATATGTACGGAGCTACTGCTGGAACTCTTAATGTCTACACTGGAAACACCAAAGTATTTAACATATCAGGGAACCAAGGAAACAATTGGATGAGAGTGGAAAAAAGTATTTACCTGAATAGATCTGTGAGTATCCCTGCAAGTTAAAAAGCAAGGATACTAGCTACTTAAGCTTTGTTCCTTCACAAAATAGAACAACTTAGAAACATACAGGTTGCTTTGGCAATTGGTCATTGGTAATTGAGCATTGGCATTTGGGCGTTCCGAACACAATGCAATGCTTTGCTTGAGTGACCGCCAAACAATAGCTTCCCAACCCAATGCCCAATTACCAATGACCAAAGCAACCTTTATTGAATTACAAGGTTAAACACACTAAATGTACAAGGTTAAACACACTAAAATGTGTTCAGAAACCATCACCAACATTTTTAAACCTCGTGATTCATGCTACAGTTTAAGAAACTCATATTTTCTTTTACCCAGGTTTAACACAGTTTCATTTGGTAAGCATTCCCTTCGATATTTAGGTCCCATTTTATGGAGTAAGCTGGATAAAAATGATAAAACGTGTAAATCATTAAGTGATTTTAGAAATCGAATGCGTAATAAGGATCTGACATCTCTTATTGATGATGGATGCAAAGGATGTCTTCTGTGTAATAGTTGATGTCTCATCGGAAATAATCTTAGCATTTTTAGCATTTTAGCACTCAGTTTTTAGTATTTTAGCTAACTTTTTGTAACATATTGTATGGTTTTTTAGTTAATTAATTATCGTATCTATTTTATTATATTAAACTGTAGGTGTCCCCTATTAGTATAGGGCTTGCCCCTCGGCTAGTTCTTCCTGACACATATATCTATCTAGATATATAACAACTAAAAGTATCAGCTACAGCGTAAGCGAAAGTGCGAGAAAAGAAAAAATATTTGGTCTTGTAATCGGTATATCATAAGATTGTGCCATTCATAGAAAATAATGATATTAACTGAGAAAGGTTATTCCACGATAATTTACATTTATCCAAATGTATTTAGCCATAAATAGACAGTAAATAAAGAAAGATATAATTTTAGAAGTGTCGAATCACAAACATCCAAATTTAAATGGCACTGGTTTTATTGTTCACAGGTAACATTTGAAGGAATAACAGGGGATTCGTTTACAGGTGACATCGCCATTGACAGCGTAGAAATAACGAAAGGAAGCTGCCCAGGTAAAATTATACTTTGGATAGAACATGTTAACCCTCGGACGTACACGCAAACTTATACCCCCACCGTGGTACAAGGAGAGGGGGGAGGGGGGGGGGGGGGTTGCAACCCCTTTTGTGTTTTTGCGATCTTTCAATATTTCGATATGCTGTGATGTGCTTTACAAGATGAGCTAAATATTATGGGCTGCAGCGCTGCTGGAGGTCCGTGACGTATCCAAAATGGCCGGAAATATGGCCGCCATCTTGTATTTTATTAAAAATTCAACTTTATCGGAAAAATGCGGAAATTACAAATATGTTATGCTAGAGTTGCAAAATATGATACAATTAAGTAATGCTCCACATAAGAACGATAGCAAACTTCATTGTTCTGCGGCATTGGCTCTTCCTCACATAGAATATCTTTGATTTCAAGAATAGAGGAGCAGCTGATGAAGAACAAAAGTATTTCATTATAAAAATAAAGAAAATCCATTTGCGTCAAATAACAAAAACATTTCGATTGCATTACTTTCCTTTCCAATTAATGTTGTACTCACACTATTTGAGATTTCAAACTTATCAAATGTATAATTGTTTGTGAACATGCTGATAACACGACCCTCGATTTATCTGGTTATTTACAGTTTTCTGTAGCTTTGATAACGGATTATGTTATGGATGGAGCCAATCTAAATCAGATGTCTTTGACTGGACGCTCTACTCCGGATCTACCCCTTCCTGGAACACTGGACCATCTTCAGACCATAGTGGATCAGGTAAGTTGACTTCTATTGATTTTTTTCATGATCGAACAGTGTATGGATCAATTTAGCCTCCAAAATGGGCTCATCCTCGGTGTAAAAACCTGCCAAACTCACAAGTGACGTAAAACAACGAAAACGAAAGGTACCGATTCAATAGAGTGCAAGACAACAAGGGAAGAAGACAAAGAAAAAAGTCACAGGTTTTTACACCGAGACAAACCCCCAAAATGTGGTGCCTTTTTTGTTTCGTCAGGAATAAGAATTACCAAAACAAGGATAATTTTCACGATGCTTGGAATAAAAAGCGATGAAAAAAGTTTCATTCGATATTTGAATGAACTCTTGTATTAGTTTGACCTGAGATAGTGTTTGCTTAAATTACTCTTATAGGTAGACAGTGGTAAATTCCCAGCGTCAACGAACCGTGAAAGTGTACCTTATTACATGAAATTTTCGCGACACGTTAATTTCGCGAAATTTAAGTGACGCGAAAATTAAATGTCGCAAAAATAACATAACGCGAAAATTAAGTGACGCACATTATGTCAATAATTAAAAAAACGACTTTATTACCATTACACACGTTTATAACAATCATTTTGAACTATTCTGTGGTAATGTTCTGGTCCTTCAAGCATGAACTACAAACCGTGCCTTGTATACACTGTGAACCATCTTCATTCATTACTTATGCCGATCATTGTCTGGCGTGGATGAAAAGATTGTGGCCGAGGCAATGAGCGGCTGGATGCGAAAGCGCTAGCTGTGAATATTGTCGCCGAAGGGGAGGTGGGTGGGCCGAAAATTCCTTAAAACCTACCGGCTTGGGTTTCTCTTTCGAAATGCCACGAATCTAAGCAGCGGAATCCTTAAATCAAGAGATATTGCACGTGGGAACTTAGCGTCCTATTACGTAACTAGCTTCCCACGAGCAGGGTTACTTAATCCACACCCGCCGGAATTCTGCGGCATATTTATGGATGAAGATAGTGAGAACATCTTCCTTGTTACTGTTTACATAATCAGTCGCGTTTCTGTTTATTTGAACATTGTTGATTAAGTTGTTTGATCAAATTCAGGGACATGTTAAATAACATTGACAAAGAAATAAAGTGTGTCTCACTCAAAAACGCGAAATTAAAGTGAGTCAAAAGCAAAATTCTCGCAAAATCGCGAAATTAAGGTGTCTCGAAATATGCCAACCTCAAAATCGCGAAATTAACGTGTCGCGAAAATTTCATGTAATAAGGTAGCTTACAAAATGGTTTACATTCTATCGAACTGCTAATTTATGGGCAAGTTTCAGCCAAAATGTGTGATCATCTAAGAAAATAAGACAATCGGATGCTTAAGAGAATACAATAACTCCAATTTTCATTACGGTTTCATTTTAAGTTTAAGTAGATATTAAAGGAAACCTCCATTGTGAGAACAAATTGACGTTAAATTGTTGGAAAAGTCTAAATTTAATTTTTTTAAAAGGCAGGTGCAAATATAATTTTAGTGTACAAATTAAATGGATATAAATATCGCCTTTTTTCGCTTTCAAATTTCCCGCGCGCCGCCATTTTGAATATTTGTGACGTGCTACGGTTGCCGTTATTGTTAAGAATCAAAGTTCTTTTGTATGCAACAATAAGACAACCGTAACACGTCATAAATATTTAAAATGGCAGCGCGCGGGAAATTTGAAAACGAAAATAGGCGATATTCATATCCACCTACTTTTTAAAAATTTTCAATTTAGACTTTATTTCCAACAATTTAATGTCAATTTGTTATAACAATGGAGGTTCCCTTTAATGTAGTTTCTCGTTCGAAACTGCAATTATATGTGCGGTTGCCTAAAAATATAACTGATGGTTCAGTTGTCTTGTTATAAACTTAACTATTTTCTTCGGTTACCTGTGAATGCATCATGCGCGTTTCATTTCTCTCCAGGGAAGTACCTTTACATCAAAGCTTCCTCCTGGTCAACTGGCGATAATGCAGAGCTTCAGCTTTCAGTTCCTGGAAATAAATCGCCATGTTGCTTAACATTCTACTATCACATGTATGGTGCGAATATGGGAACTCTAAACGTTTTCACTGGAAATAATAAAATATTTACGAAGTCAGGAAATCAAGGAAACTATTGGAAAAAAGTGACCAGGACGGTCTACCTTAGTGGCATTGTAAGTATAATGTATACAGCTATTTCAATTAATGTTGTCGAATGAAAAAGGCGAAAAGCCAAGACCGCAAGGTAGTATGGGATTTTTAGGCAATGCTATTTACTCTAACCCATACTACCTTGCAGTCTTGGCTTTAAGCTTTTATCCGACAACGTTAATTGAAATAGCTGTAGAGTTCTTAATCGGTAGATAAACAGTAAAATAAGGTTAACGCAAAACAAACAAACAAACAAGCAATTAAACAAACAAACCAAATGCAACGAAACGCAGAGATACATCACCGTCTTATTGATACGAAAACCAGTACAGTAAAAGCTAATTTTATCCCAATGAAAAAAAAAATAATAACTCTGCCGTATGAATTTCTCTAATCGGCTTTATAATTGAAATTATTTATTAACTTTCCTAGGTGACATTTGAGGGGATAAGAGGGTCTTCATATGAAAGCGACATTGCAATTGATGATGTGTCAATTGTCGACGGAAGCTGTCCAGGTTAGACTCGTAATTTGACCAGTCAGTTTTTATAATGAAACACAGGTGGTGATAGTAATTAACATCACGAGTTAACGAAATGATGTGCGAAGGGCGCAATGGGAACTGAGTTGGCAGAAATATTCCCGTTAAATGCACATCTTTCACCTTGATTTTTCTTAAAATAATTTTGCATCCAAATTATATTGTCTATTGATAATAAATAAAAGTTTTGAAACTGACCTGTTAAAAATCTTTATAAAAAGTTTAAAAGTTTTTCTAAATTTTCGGTCACTCACTGCGGCCTTCATCAGAGAATGAATGTTCTTTTTGTGGGAAACAAGTTATTTAAAATCCTTGACAATTGGTAGGTATACTCTTGGGAATGGATTCCGTTCGTTGACACAATTAGGGTCGATGGTTGAATGCCACGATTCTAAGAATAAACGTGTGGACAAGTTGTTTACCCCTCTTTGCAGCTCTTCGAAACCTCTATTTTCATTGGCTCGGTAAAACACAGCTGCTATTGTTTTTAGGGTTAGGGTCTATTGTTGTGTTGTTTGTTCTATTGTTATCTCTAAGGGTTGCAAACCAATGGTGTGAGACCTTGCGAGAGCTGCAACATCACCCAGTTGTTTACACCTCTCCAGAATCTGAACATAGTTTGGGTGTATGTCATGGTTGGTCGTCTCCGCGTGTTGTTTTATGAATGAGTCATTATTGCTGCGCGTCCCTGGCTTGTGTTCGGGCCCGCGTGAATTCCAGGAGCGTTTTGATTCGCCAACATAGGTGAAATCGCATGACTTGCAGTTAACTTTATAAACAATGCCTTTGCAGGCCATGAGTGGCGGTCGATCTTTAGGCTTTTTAAAAACAGTGTTTAAAGTTCTAACGGGTTTAAAAGCCGTAGTGACGTTGGCTTTGTTTAGGATTTTCTTTACTCGCTCCGATACCCCTTTCACGTACGGGATGGTGGCAAAACCTTTCCGTGGTTCCGGTCTCCCGTCTGGTTCACGGGGTGCAGGTGGCGTTGCATGAGAAGACTCAATGAAACGTTTGGTGTAACCATTGGCCTGGAGATCGCGTGCAGCTCGGTCTTTCTGGGTCTCGGTCTCGGTCTTTTTTCGGTCTTTCTCTCATGCAACGCCACCTGCACCCCGTGAACCAGACGAGAGACCGGAACCACGGAAAGGTTTTGCCACCATCCCGTACGTGAAAGGGGTATCGGAGCGAGTAAAGAAAATCCTAAACAAAGCCAACGTCACTACGGCTTTTAAACCCGTTAGAACTTTAAACACTGTTTTTAAAAAGCCTAAAGATCGACCGCCACTCATGGCCTGCAAAGGCATTGTTTATAAAGTTAACTGCAAGTCATGCGATTTCAATTATGTTGGCGAATCAAAACGCTCCTGGAATTCACGCGAACCCGAACACAAGCCAGGGACGCGCAGCAATAATGACTCATTTATAAAACAACACGCGGAGACGACCAACCATGACATACACCCAAACTATGTTCAGATTCTGGAGAGAGGTGTAAACAACTTGTCCAAACGTTTATTCTTTATTATGAGCACTGATCGCCCGAACAACATATATTGTCTATCTTATAACATGTCTTAAAGGTGGCTGATTATTTCATTTCCTCCATTGTTTCTTATACTATACTATAAACTGTAAATAGAATTATCGCAATACATCATGCCTTTATATTTTTTTAGGTTGTGGTGGTTTCTTGAACAAAACGTCTGGAGTGTTGTTAAAGCAAAATAGCGAAAACGAAGACGAAATACATTGCAAGTGGACAATCGGCAATGCTGGTATAAGCCATGCAGTTGCCACCATTACATTGCAAAGAATATACTTACGCTATTGCAGGTAATACAAGTATGATAGTATGTGTCCAAATGTATATACTTTACATTATATGAAAAAAAAAGAATTACTCCACAAAAACGTTTTTTTTTTAATAGAAGACGCCAGCCGTGGTGCTGTCAATTTAAGAAAATGGTAGAGATTCTATGAGGAGCGCTAATCTTTCGAACATCTGACTGCCCTCAAATGGTTTTTGTGAAATTGCATTTGTAATGTCCTTTTTATCTGTTATTTATAAATACGGAATCAGCTTTCCATTTTATCGCTTGTGCTTGCTTTTAGACATTTGCCAGCAGGCGGAAGGCGGAAGGGTGATACATTTTCTGTTAGAAAGACGCCGTTATAATGGACACCCGTTATAACGGACAACAGACACTTTTTTACAGCCCAAACAGAAAAATTTAAAACAAAATCAACCCCGTTATAACTAAAGCCTGGTTTCTATATAACCGTAACTACCTCGTAACTGCCGTAAGCGAGCCCCCGGTAGCACTGCGGCAGTGACCGGGATGCTACCGTATACATACCGCCGGCAGCCGCAGTTGGGGGCAGTAGGCAGCTCTTACAAGATATTCTCTGATTTGCTGAGAAAACAATAGAACAAACAACACAACAATGGCTAACAATAGACCCTAGACCTAAAAACAATAGAGCTGCAAGATATACAGGTCCAATGAAATTAGAGGTTGTAAAGAGCTGCGTGGTATCTGCGCAGTTGTGTGTTTCTATTTGTGACCGCATGACCGTGACGAGCTTTTAGCGCGGAAATGGCTGCGATTTGATTGGACAGTTCTAATCATGTGTTGTCGTAAAAACAATGCAACTCCCTCGGGATGTCGCGGGGGGGGGGGAGGGGGGTACTCAACAAAGGTTTGTACGGGGATGCTCCGCCCCGAGGTTCAAACCCTTACCCTTTCATATACCGTTTTTGACAAAAAAGGTACCCCTTTCATATACCTTTCAGTGAAAATGGTACCCCTTTCATATAGCTTTTACGTGCGTCTGTTAGATATATTTTGAAAGGCCCTCTTTATAAGACTTAAATGGGAGTTTTCCCTACCTTTTTGACGCCTCAACGGCGTGTTTTCGGTACCCTTTCCTATTCTTTGTGAAATCCCTACCCTTTCATATACGTCAACTCGTGAAATCACGACCCTTTCATATACCTCCAGCCTCAAAAAGGGTACCCCTTTCGGGCGGAGCATCCCCGTATAGCCCAGTATAGGGAGTACCCCCCCCCCCCCCCCGGGGGGGTGCAAACGAAAATGGCTTACTGATAGGGAAAGAGTGGAAGTTATCGAATATAAGAGTAACCCATATGATGGTATTCGAACTATAGCTGAAAAATTCAACAGTGGAAAATCACAGGTTCAGAGGATTTTTGCTAAGCATAAGAAAGAAACAATTTCCGAAAGCTACAGTGAAGTAAGAGATCTCGGACTCCACGATTTCAAGACATCGATGAAACCATACATTCATGGTATCAGAAAGCAAGAAGCAAGAACATACCGGTAACAGGATTAATGCTTCAAGAAAAAGCACTGCGAATCAGTAAAGATCTAAACTTGCCGCAATTCAAAGCGTCCAATGGTTGGCTCGATAGGTTCAAGAAGTGCTGAATGAAGAAAGGAATGGTAATTAGTGGAGAGGCCGGAGGCGTGAGCGAAGATACAGTCGAGTCATGGAAGGAACGTCTGCCCATAATATTAGATGGTTACAGTCCTGAAAATATTCTAAACATCGACGAAACCGGGCAGTTTCTCAGAGCTCTACCAAACAGATCGCTAGCCGACGCTACAATTTTCCCTTTCGTAAACAAGCAATTCCATTTTAGCGACACTTTTTTTTTTTCACAAATTTTCGAATAATTTTTTTTCTATCAGAAAAATAAAAAATGCAATTAATTACCAAGAATAGAAGCCGGAACCTCTGCATGCTAACTTCTCTTTCACCACTAGACCGAGGGATTTCATTTCTGATATCAAAGCCGTTTTGATGTCCTCTTTTGACTCTTTTGGTTCACTTTCATTGGCCTTCAGCCTGCCTTTGGTTTTTCGTTTCGGTTTTGAAACTTTCTCCATTTTGCTTGAAGGTTGAACGTAAAAACGTAACTGCAATGCGATATACAAGGTAGTTTTGACGCGAAATTTTGTCCCATTGTTGTTGACGCCATGGCCTGGGGTCCGGCCTGTTGCTTTATTGGCTCGCAATGTGATGAGGTGTTATAATCTCCTGGGGAGGCGTGTGTTGTTTTCAAATCTTTGCAAAGCCAAAACTCGCATTTGATTTTCCGCAGAATATGCCGACTTCGAACGAATTAATAGGGTATCTATATTTGGCGGATTACCGTAAAATTCGGCCCAAACATTCGAAGGGTAATGACCAACAAAACGGTGTCGGAAAATTTTGATATTTCAAATATTTTTCCAGTGGCGACCATTTACGCAACGCGTCTCGAATATTTTTAGCTACTTCAACTTTGGACGTGGATATCTTGATAATCCATCAGAATATCGAAAATCCCTGACACCGTTTTGTTGATTGACGGCTTGTGAATAACACTGAGCAGCTATTTTGTTCCTGCCGCTGCATTTGATACCCGATTAATTCACTCGAACAACCTCGGTCGTTTTGGCTATTTTCGACTCTTGGCACTTCCTAAAACAAAAAATCTCAAACATTATATTTTTATCGGAAACTGCATTTATTAACCTTTCTATTGATATATAGTTTTTGTTAGAAGTTTGTTAAAGCTCGCGTGCGTGTGAT
>JAJGOT010001092.1:0-76910 GCA_022457155.1 Cladopsammia gracilis | reverse complement strand
TCAAAGGAATTAAAATAAGAAATTATGAAGCCAAGCTATTGCAATACGCAGACAATACCACAGCAACCCTGTCTGATGAAAATTCTGCAAAAACGGTATGTGAAGAACTAGAAGATTTTAAGAACTTAAGTGGTTGGAGATAAATAGTTCTAAAACAGAAGGAATGTGGATTTGTTCGCTTAAAAAAAGACGAAAAACTGTTCGGTATTAAATGGCCAAGTGAACCCATTAAAGCTTTAGGAACTTTTTTTACATATGACCTATCATTATTTTACGAAAAAAAACTTTCAAGAGAAGGTTGACAGCATAAAGCAGCTCACAAATATATGGTCATCTAGAGGACTGTCCATTTATGGTAAAGTAACTATAATCAAATCATTACTTCTTCCAAAACTAGTTTTTATATCTTCGGTTCTTTCACCTCCAAGTAAAATCATCAAGCAAGTAGACAGTTTGAGTTTCTCCTTTTTATGGAATGGAAAGGATAAAGTAACAAGGCTCTCTTCAATAAACAGTTATGAAGACGGTGGCATTAAAATGAATAATATTAAAAGCTTGGTCAAAGCTGTATAAGCTTGGCTAAAACGTATTTTCAGCGATAACGAAAGTACGTGGAAATTCTACTTGTTTCATCTCCTACGTAATGTTGGTGGTCTTTTGCTTTTTAAATGTAATTATGAAATGGACGATCGTTTAATTAACTCAGTAAAAATATTTATAGTAAAAAACAAATGTAGTCTATTAAAAATAAAGCGCAGGATTGCAAGGATTGAAGTGGATTACAGTTTAGCTTGATATCAATATTTCGGGCATTATCGGTTTTAGCCTTCGCACCTCGTGAATACTCTTCGTAAATGCATAGTAATGACACTGTCCCGCCAAAATGACAAAATGTTCGTTAGCTTATTTCAACGTTATATCGCCAAATGGCACAAAATATACAACTTGGTTGGATAAAAATATCTCAAAGTACAAAACAAAAGAAGTAGTTTATTCCTAAATCGCAGGATTGCAAGGATTCAAGAGGATAACAGTTTAGCTTGAAATGAAAGTTGCCTTTGTTTGCTGGAGAGGCAGTGTCAATCGTGACATTTATCTAAAATAAAAAAGCGTGCGTTTTAACGGCTCAGTCTATTTTGGGCCGCTATACTTTGTTGCATTTGCTTAGCTAATGTTTGTAACATGGAAAAAAATTGTTTGTTTGTTATAACTTATTAGAAATTTGTTCGCTCCTAGGAGAAAAATTACGGAGCCTCTTCGTCAATATTTCGGGCATTTTCGGTTTTAGCCGTCGCACTTCGTGAATACTCTTCGTAAATGCATACTAATGACACTGTTCCGCCGAAGTGGCAAAATGTCGCTTAACTTATTTCCACGTTATATCGACAAATGGCACAAAATGTACAACTTGGTTGAATAAAAATATCCTATAGTACAAAACAAGTGTAGTCTTTTAGAGATAAAGCACTGGTTTGCAAGGATTGAAGTGGATTACAGTTTAGCTGGAACTCAAGGTTTTCTTTGTTTGCTGGAGAGGCAGTGTCAATCGTGAAATTTATCTGAAACCAGAATGCGTGCGTTATAACGGCTCAGTCTATTTTGAGCTGCTTTACTTCATTCCATTTGCTTAGTCAATGTTTTGTAAGATAGAAAGCTAAACGGTTTGCATGTCATAACTTATGAGTAAATTGTTGGCTCCCAGTAGAAAAATTACGGAGCCTCTTCGTCCATGTTTCGTTAATTTTCGGTTTTAGCCTCGCACTTCGTAAATGCATACTAATGACACTGTTCCGCCGAATTGGCAAAATGTCGCGTAACTTATTTCTACGTTATATCGACAAATGACACAAAATGTACAACTTAGTTGGATGAAAAGATCCTATAGTACAAAACAAATGTAGTCTTTTAGAGATAAAGCGTAGGATTGCAAAGATTGAAAAGGAATAGAGTTTAGCTTGATATCAAAGTTGCCTTTGTTTGCAGGAGAGGCATTGTCAATCGTGACATTTATCTGAAAGCAAAATGCGCGCGTTTTAACGGCTCAGTCTATTTTGGGCCGCTTTACTTTGTTGCATTTGCTTAGCTAATGTTTGTAAGATGGAAAAATCAATTGTTTCTTTGTCATAACTTATGAGTCATTTGTTGGCTCCTAGGAGAACAATTACGGAGCCTCTTCGTCAATATTTCGGGCATTTTTTGTTTTAGCCATCGCACTTCGTGAATACTTTTCGTAAATGCATACTAATGACACTGTTCCGCCAAAATGACAAAATATCGCTTAACTTATTTCCACCTTATATCGCCAAATGGCACAAAATATACCACTTAGTTGGATAAAAAGATCCTATAGTACAAAACAAAAGTAGTCTTCTAGAGATAAAGCACAGGATTGCAAGGATTGAAGTGGATTACAGTTTAGCTTGATATCAAAGTTTCCTTTGTTTGTAGGAGAGGCATTGTCAATCGTGACATTTATCTGAAATGAAAATTCGTGCGCTATAACGGCTCAGTCTATTTTGAGCCGCTTTACTTCGTTGCATTTGCTTAGCTAATGTTTGTAAGATGGAAAAATAAATTGTTTGTTTGTCATAACTTCTGAGACATTTGTTGGCTCCTTGGGGAAACATTGCGGAGCCTCTTCGTCAATATTTCGAGCACTTTCGGTTTTAGCCGTCGCACTTCGTGAATATACTGATGAGATTGTCCCACCGAAATGCCAAAATGTCGCTAAGCTTATTTCCACGTTATATCGCCAAATGGCACAAAATATACCACTTAGTTGGATAAAAAGATCCTATAGTAAAAAACAAAAGTAGTCTTTTAGAGATAAAGCGCCGGATTGCAAGGATTGAAGTGGATTACAGTTTTGCTGGAAATCAAAGTTGCCTTTGTTTGCTGTAGAGGCAGTGTCAATCGTCGCATTTATCTGAAACCAAAATGCGTGCGTTATAACGGCTCAGTTTATTTTGAGCTTCTTTACTTCGTTGCATTTGCTAAGTTAATGTTTGTAAGGTGGAAAAATAAATTGTTTGTTTGTCATAACTTATGAGAAATTTGTTCGCTCCTAGGAGAACAATTACGGAGCTTCTTCGTAAATATTTCGGGAATTTTCGGTTTTAGCCATCGCAATTCGTGAATAGTCTTCGCAAATGCATACTGATGAGATTGTCCGACCGAAATGGCAAAATGTCGCTATGGTTATTTATACGTTATATCTTCAAATGGCACAAAATATACATCTTACTTGGATAAAAAGATCCTATAGCACAAAACAAATGTAGTCTTTTAGAGATAAAGCGCCGGATTGCAAGGATTGAAGTGGATTACAGTTTTGCTGGAAATCAAAGTTGCCTTTGTTTGCTGTAGAGGCAGTGTCAATCGTCGCATTTATCTGAAACCAAAATGCGTGCGTTATAACGGCTCAGTTTATTTTGAGCTTCTATACTTCGTTGCATTTGCTAAGTTAATGTTTGTAAGGTGGAAAAATAAATTGTTTGTTTGTCATAACTTATGAGTCATTTGTTGGCTCCTAGGAGAACAATTACGGAGCCTCTTCGTCAATATTTCGGGCATTTTCGGTTTTAGCCATCGCACTTCGTGAATACTTTTCGTAAATGCATACTAATGACACTGTTCCGCCGAAATGGCAATATGTCGCTCAACTTATTCCCACGTTATATCGACAAATGGCACAAAACATACAACTTAGTTGGATAAAAAGATCCTATAGTACAAAACAAAAGTAATCTTTTAGAGATAAAGCACAGGATTGCAAGGATTGAAATGGATTACAATTTAGCTTGATATTAAAGTTGCCTTTGTTTGCAGGAGAGGCATTGTCAATCGTGACATTTATCTGAAATGAAAATTCGTGCGCTATAACGGCTCAGTCTATTTTGAGCCGCTTTACTTCGTTGCATTTGCTTAGCTAATGTTTGTAAGATGGAAAAATAAATTGTTTGTTTGTCATAACTTCTAAGACGTTTGTTGGCTCCTAGGAGAAACATTCCGGAGCCTCTTCGTCAATATTTCGAGCATTTTCGGTTTTACCATCGCACTTCGTGAATACTCTTCGTAAATGCATACTAATGACACTTTTCCGCCGAAATGGCAACTTGTGGGGTCTTTCTGCATGTACCGGTATCCATGAACCACTCATTGTCTTCTATTGTTTGTGAGGTATTGTATTTTTGGTCTTGTTTTGCATTTGTATTATTGTCGTTCTTTGTTCTTTTTGTTTTACGTAATATGTGACCGGTACATGCAGAATCTACCAATTTGTGGCTTAGCTTATTTCCACTTTACATCGCCAAATGGCACAAGATATACAACTTGGTTGGATAAAAACATTCCATACTACAAAATAAAAGAAGTCTTTTAGAGATAAAGCGCAGGATTGCAAGGATTGAAGTGGATTACAGTTTTGCTGGAAATCAAAGTTGCCTTTGTTTGCTGTAGAGGCAGAGTCAATCGTCGCATTTATCTGAAACCAAAATGCGTGCGTTATAACGGCTCAGTTTGTTTTCATCTTCTTTACTTCGTTGTATTTGCTAAGTTAATGTTTGTAAGGTGGAAAAAAAATTTTTGTTTGTCATAACTTTTGAATCATTTGTTGGCTCCTAGAAGAAAAATTACGGAGCCTCTTCGTCAATATTTCGGGCATTTTCGGTTTTAGCCATCGCACTTCGTGAATACTCTTCGTAAATGCATACTAATGACACTGTTCCGCCGAAATGGCAATATGTCGCTTAACTTATTTCCTCGTTATATCGACAAATGGCACAAAATATACACCTTAGTTGGATAAAAAGATCCTATAGTAGAAAACAAAAGTAGTCTTTTAGAGATAAAGCACAGGATTGCAAGGATTGAAGTGGATTACAGTCTAGCTTGATTTTAAAGTTGCCTTTGTTTGCAGGAGAGGCATTGTCAATCGTGACATTTATCTGAAATGAAAATTCGTGCGCTATAACGGCTCAGTCTATTTTGAGCCGCTTTACTTCATTGCATTTGCTTAGCTAATGTTTGCAAGATGGAAAAATAAATTGTTTGTTTGTCATAACTTCTGAGACGTTTGTTGGCTCCTAGGAGAAAAATTCCGGAGCCTCTTCGTCAATATTTCGGGCATTTTCGGTTTTAGCATCGCACTTCGTGAATACTCTTCTTAAATGCATACTAATGACACTGTTCCGCCGAAATGGCAATTTGTGGCTTAGCTTATTTCCACTTTACATCGCCAAATGGCACAAGATATACAACTTGGTTGGATAAAAACATTTCATACTACAAAATAAAAGTAGTCTTTTAGAGATAAAGCGCAGGATTGCAAGGATTGAAGTGGATTACAGTTTTGCTGGAAATCAAAGTTGCCTTTGTTTGCTGTAGAGGCAGAGTCAATCGTCGCATTTATCTGAAACCAAAATGCGTGCGTTATAACGGCTCAGTTTGTTTTCATCTTCTTTACTTCGTTGTATTTGCTAAGTTAATGTTTGTAAGGTGGAAAAAAAATTGTTTGTTTGTCATAACTTTTGAATCATTTGTTGGCTCCTAGGAGAAAAATTACGGAGCCTCTGCGTCAATATTTCGGGCATTTTCGGTTTTAGCCATCGCACTTCGTGAATACTCTTCGTAAATGCATACTAATGACACTGTTCCGCCGAAGTGGCAAAATGTCGCTTAACTTATTTCCACGTTATATCGCCAAATGGCACAAAATATACAACTTGGTTGAATAAAAATAGCTCAAAGTACGAAACAAAAGAAGTAGTTTATAGCTAAATCGCAAGATTGCAAGGATTGAAGTGGATTACAGTTTAGCTGGAAATCAAGGTTTTCTTTGTTTGCTGGAGAGGCAGTGTCAATCGTGACATTTATCTCAAACCAGAATGCGTACGTTATAACGGCTCAGTCTATTTTGAGCTGCTTTACTTCATTCCATTTGCTTAGTCAATGTTTTGTAAGATAGAAAGCTAAAGGTTTGCATGTCATAACTTATAAGTAAATTGATGGCTCCCAGGAGATAAATTACGGAGCCTCTTCGTCCATGTTTCGTTAATTTTCGGTTTTAGCCTCGCACTTCGTAAATACTCTTCGTAAATGCATACTAATGACACTGTTCCGCCAAAATGGCAATTTGTGGCTTAGCTTATTTCCACTTTACATCGCCAAATGGCACAAAATATACAACTTGGTTGGATAAAAATATTCCATAGTACAAAATAAAAGTATTTTTTTAGAGATAAAGCGCAGGATTGCAAGGATTGAAGTGGATTACAGTTTTGCTGGAAATCAAAGTTGCCTTTGTTTGCTGTAGAGGCAGAGTCAATCGTCGCATTTATCTGAAACCAAAATACGTTCGTTATAACGGCTCTGTCTATATTAAGCTGCTTTACTTCGTTGCATTTGCTAAGTTAATGTTTGTAAGATGGAAAAAATAAATTGTTTGTTTGTCATAACTTATGAGTCATTTGTTGGCTCCCAGGAGAAACATTACGGAGCCTCTTCGTCAATATTAATTAGTTGTACATATTAAATTAGTTAATCATAATTTAAATTTTTTTTGTCTTCATATTAAATTGTATTGTTTTTTATGTATTATTTAATATTTTCAATATTAGTGTAGTTTATACCAGATGAAGAGCCACCTTTGTGGAAACGCTGATATTAAACCATTATTTAATTTATTGATTTATTTATTTCGGGCATTTTCGGTTTTAGCCATCGCACTTCGTGAATACTCTTCGTAAATGCATACTAATGACACTGTTCCGCCGAAGTGGCAAAATCTCGCGTAACTTATTTCCACGTTATATCGACAAATGGCACAAAATGTACAACTTAGTTGGATAAAAAGATCCTATAGTACAAAACAAATGTAGTCTTTTAGAGATAAAGCGTAGGATTGCAAAGATGGAAGTGGATTACAGTTTAGCTTGATATCAAAGTTGCCTTTGTTTGCAGGAGAGGCATTGTCAATCGTGACATTTATCTGAAAGCAGAATGCGTGCGTTTTAACGGCTCAGCCTATTTTGGGCCGCTTTACTTTGTTGCATTTGCTTAGCTAATGTTTGTAAGATGGAAAAATAAATTGTTTGTTTGTCATAACTTCTGAGAAATTTGTTCGCTCCTAGGAGAAACATTCCGGAGCCTCTTCGTCAATATTTCGGGCATTTTCGGTTTTAGCATCGCACTTCGTGAATACTCTTCGTAAATGCATACTAATGACACTGTTCCGCCGAAATGGCAATTTGTGGCTTAGCTTATTTCCACTTTACATCGCCAAATGGCACAAGATATACAACTTGGTTGGATAAAAACATTCCATAGTACAAAATAAAAGTAGTCTTTTAGAGATAAAGCGCAGGATTGCAAGGATTGAAGTGGATTACAGTTTTGCTGGAAATCAAAGTTGCCTTTGTTTGCTGTAGAGGCAGAGTCAATCGTCGCATTTATCTGAAACCAAAGTGCGTGCGTTATAACGGCTCAGTTTGTTTTCATCTTCTTTACTTCGTTGTATTTGCTAAGTTAATGTTTGTAAGGTGGAAAAAAATTGTTTGTTTGTCATAACTTTTGAATCATTTGTTGGCTCCTGGAGAAAAATTACGGAGCCTCTCCGTCAATATTTCGGGCATTTTCGGTTTTAGCCATCGCACTTCGTGAATACTCTTCGTAAATGCATACTAATGACACCGTTCCGCCGAAGTGGCAAAATGTCGCTTAACTTATTTCCCCGTTATATCGACAAATGGCACAAAATGTACAACTTAATTGGATAAAAAGATCCTATAGTACAAAACAAATGTAGTCTTTTAGAGATAAAGCACAGTATTGCAAGGATTGAAGTGGATTACAGTTTAGCTTGATATGAAAGTTGCCTTTGTTTGCAGGAGAGGCATTGTCAATCGTGACATTTATCTGAAATGAAAATTCGTGCGCTATAACGGCTCTGTCTATTTTGAGCCGCTTTACTTCGTTGCATTTGCTTAGCTAATGTTTGTAAGATGGAAAATAAATTGTTTGTTTGTCATAACTTCTGAGACGTTTGTTGGCTCCTAGGAGAACAATTCCGGAGCCTCTTCGTCAATATTTCGGGCATTTTCGGTTTTAGCATCGCACTTCGTGAATACTCTTCGTAAATGCATACTAATGACACTGTTCCGCCGAAATGGCAATTTGTGGCTTAGCTTATTTCCACTTTACATCGCCAAATGGCACACGATATACAACTTGGTTGGATAAAAACATTCCATAGTACAAAATAAAAGTAGTCTTTTAAAGATAAAGCGCAGGATTGCAAGGATTGAAGTGGATTACAGTTTTGCTGGAAATCAAAGTTGCCTTTGTTTGCTGTAGAGGCAGAGTTAATCGTCGCATTTATCTGAAACCAAAATGCGTGCGTTATAATGCCTCAGTTTATTTTGAGGTTCTTTACTTCTATTGTCTATAACTATTTTTCTAGGTACCATAACGCCACCTTTCTTATCCAGCTTAGAGTCAAGAGGACAGTTAAAATCACTCCAATGATTATATTTTCTTCACAATCTGTCTTCAAAAAGCGAAAGCAGTGCATTTGTATGAAAACTGCGTAAAACGCTCGTTTAGGGCGGTGCGGAGCACGTTTTCGCAAATTCTCACATTTAAGCACACCGGATCTCAAAATCGTCGTACTGGCCTCAAATCATCGCCAAAAAGCGAAAAAAGTGCATTTCTATATATGAAAAGTGCACAAAATGAAACGTTTGGGGCCGCGCGGAGCACATTTTAGAAAAAATCTCACTTTTGAGCACACCAGATCTGAAAATCATCCTGCTGGACTCAAATGATCGCCAACTCTGGAAAACAGTGCGATATGCATAAAAATAGCACAAAACGCAAGTTTGGGGTCGTGCAGAGCAAGTTTTGGCAAAATCTTACTTTTCAGCACACCACATTTCAAAATCGTCGCACTGACCTCAAATCATCGCCAAAAAGCGAAAACAGTGCATTTCTATAAAAACTGCACAAAACGTACGTTTCGGGCCTTGCAGAACAAGTTTTGGCAAAATCTCACGTTTGAGCACTCCAGATCTCAAAATCGTCGTACTGGCCTGAAATCATCGAAAAGAGCGAAAACAGTGCATTTCCATGAAAAGTGCACAAAACGCAAGTTTGGGGCCGTGCGGAGCAAGTTTTGGCAAAATCTTACTTTTGAGCACACCAGATCTCAAAATCGTCGTACTGGCCTCAAATCATCGCCAAGAAGCGAAAACTGTTTTATTATTATTATTATTATTATTATTATTATTATTATTATTATTATTATTATTATAATTTTTTACTTTATTTACAAAGAACTACTTAAAAAGAAAAAATTACAATATTCTCAACAACCGCCATAACAGACATACTTACAATTGTCAAGATTTCACAGATTATATACATTACATTACAGCCAAAAAACAGCCGCGCAATTGCTGAATGAGGCTTGTATTAATGCTTAATTATGTTGATAAAAGAGAAATTGACAATTATTTACAGTACAACCTAAGATAAAACAAAAACACACACGAACATACACACAAAAGCATACACAGGAACTTAATTAAAAGGGGAAAATGTGTTTTGGCCATTTTTCATAAAAGGTTTTTAGTTTATTATTCTTAGTGGAAATATCTTTTTCAACTTGGTGTTTAATTCTTACTTTAAATTTGAAACCTTTCGTGTTTGGAAGTACCTGTTTCTTTCTGCAATCCCATAAATACAATTTACCAATTAAAGCATTTCTATGAAAAATGCAAAAAACGTACGTTTCGGACCGTGCGCAGCAACTTTTGGCAAAATCTCACTTTTGAGCACTCCAGATCTCAAAATCGTCGTACTGGCCTCAAATCATCGCAAAAGAGCGAAAACAGTGCATTTCTATGAAAAGTGCACAAAACACAAAGTTTGGGGCCGTGCGGAGCAAGTTTTGGCAAAATCTCACTTTTTAGCACACTGGATCTCTTTCATCTAGAAAGTTATTATGAGGAAAAACCAAGGGGTGTGTAATTATTCGCGCAAGGGCACGATGGCACGACCATGGCGAGAGAAGTACAAAATACTTTCTAAATTTAGAGAAGGGTAATCACGTCAAAAAACATATAAGAAAACTATAAATAAGTGGTGCCATTACATCTGATCCTTTTGGGATACTGAACGAATAAAACGGTTTTACCATAGCTTTTACCAATCAAACGTAACAGATGAGGATAAAGAAAATGGAAACGAATTTTTTAATAATTTGAATATACCAAGATTATCAGAAGAACAGAAACAATCTTGTGAAGGAGAAATATTTGTTGAAGAAATTACAGCCATTCTTAACAGTTTTGACAGTAACAAATCTCCTGGTAATGATGGAATACTAATAGAATTTTACAAAAGTTGCTGAGAATTAATTTATGATCCATTTATGGAATGTGCGAGGAAGTGTTTCAACCACGGCGAAATGTCTAGCTCTCAAAGAAAAGCAATTATAACTCTTATAGAAAAGCAACATAAATATCGATCTCTCGTTGAAAATTGGAGGCCAATCTCTCTTATTAACGTGGATGCAAAAATAATTTCAAAAGTGATTGCTTTAAGATTAAAGAAAGTTTTACCGAATATCATACATCATAATCAAACAGGTTATGTTGAAGATCGCTATATTGGTGAGACTATTCGATCAATTTTCGATATAATGGAGTTTACAGACAGTAAGAATATTCCAGGTATCTTGATTTTCATTGACTTTAAAAAAGCTTTCGACTCTTTAGAATGGCATTATCTTTTCAGTTGCCTTGAGGCCTTTAATTTTGGCCCCAATTTTATAAATTGGGTCAAAATGTTTTATACAAATATTCAAAGCTCTGTGATAAACAATGGAATGGCATCAGACTATTTTACTTTAGAACTTGGTGTGAGGCAGGGTGAAGTCTTGTCCCCCTACCTCTTTATCTTAGCTGTTGAAAGCTTAGCAATCTCCGTTCGTCAAAATGTTGATATCAAAGGAATTAAAATAGGAAATTATGAAGCCAAGCTATTGCAATACGCAGACGATAGATACCACAGCAACCCTGTCTGATGAAAATTCTGCAAAAAACGGATTTTTCCAAAACTTGCTCCGCACGGCCCCAAACTTTGCGTTTTGTGCACTTTTCATAGAAATGCACTGTTTTTGCTCTTTTGCGATGATTTGAGGCCAGTACGACGATTTTGAGATCTGGTGTGCCCAAAAGTGAGATTTTGCCAAAACTTGCTCCGCACGGCCCGAAACGTACTTTTTTTGCATTTTTCATAAAAAATGCACTGTTTTTGCTTTTGGGCGATGATTTGCGGTCAGTACGACGATTTTGAGATCTGTTGAGCTGAAAAGTGAGATTTTGCCAAAAGTTGCTGCGCACGGTCCGAAACGTACGTTTTTTGCATTTTTCATAGAAATGCACTGTTTTCGCTTTTTGCGATGATTTGAGGCGAGTACGACGATTTTGAGACCTGGTATGCTAAAAAATCAGATTTCGCTTAAACTTGCTCCGCACGGCCCCAAACGTGCGTTTTGTGCACTTTTCATAGAAATGCACTATTTTCGCTTTTTGGCCATGATTACAGGCCAGTACGACGAATTGAGATCCAGTGTGCTAAAAAGTGAGCTTTTGCCAAAACTTGCTCCGCACGGCCCCAAACGTGCGATTTGTGCGTTTTTCGTAGAAGTGCACTGTTTTTGCTTTTTGGCGATGATTTGAGGTCAGTTTTTTTTCGCTTTTTGAAGACTTAGATTGTGAAGAAATATAATCATTGGAGGTGATTTTAACTGTCCTCTTGACTCTAAGCTGGATAAGAAAGGTGGCGTTATGGTACCTAGAAAAGTGGTTATAGACAGTATTGAATGTTTCCAAAATGAATTGGGCCTTGTTGACGTTTGGAGAATTAAAAATCCGCAATCTAGAAGTTACACTTGGAGCCAAAAATCTCCACCAATTTTCTGTCGTTTAGATTACTGGCTGATATCAAACAATTTACAGGATGTTGTAAATACAACCGATCAGTCCAGCTATAAAAACTGATCATGCAGCAATTGAGCTGAATTGAAGCGACTCCAATCAAAACGTAAAGGGGCCCGGCTTCTGGAAAATGAACGTCTCTCTTCTTGAAGATCCGAATATCTGGAAGAATTAAAACAAACTATTCCACTTTGGAAAACAACAGGAAGCGAGAATTTATCAGACAAAAGGTGCATCTGCGATTGGATTAAGTATAATATTCGGAACCATGGTGTTTTGTTCTCGAAAAGGAAAGCCAAAGAAAGACCTGCAATGGAAAAAAATTACAACAAGTATACGAGGAAGCAACTAAAAAATTCGAACAGGACTCTTCCGACTCTAACCTAAATACTCTTAATGAAGCAAAGGAAACTCTAGAAAGTTATTATGAGGAAAAACCAAGGGGTGTGTAATTATTCGTGCAAGGGCACGATGGCACGAGCATGGCGAGAGAAGTACAAAATACTTTCTAAATTTAGAGAAGGGTAATCACGTCAAAAAACATATAAGAAAACTATAAATAAGTGGTGCCATTACATCTGATCCTTTTGGGATACTGAACGAATAAAAACGGTTTTACCATAGCTTTTACCAATCAAACGTAACAGATGAGGATAAAGAAAATGGAAACGAATTTTATAATAATTTGAATATTCCAAGATTATCAGAAGAACAAAAACAATTTTGTGAAGGAGAAATATTTGTTGAAGAAATTACAGCCATTCTTAACAGTTTTGAGAGTAACAAATATCCTGGTAATGATGGAATACTAATAGAATTTTACAAAAGTTGCTGAGAATTAATTTATGATCCATTTATGGAATGTGTGAGGGAGTGTTTCAACCACGGCGAAATGTCTAGCTCTCAAAGAAAAGCAATTATAACTCTTATAGAAAAGCAACATAAATATCGAACTCTCATTGAAAATTGGAGGCCAATCTCTCTTATTAACGTGGATGCAAAAATAATTTCAAAAGTGATTGCTTTAAGATTAAAGAAAGTTTTACCGAATATCATACATCATAATCAAACAGGTTATGTTGAATATCGCTATATTAGTGAGACTATTCGATCAATTTTCGATATAATGGAATTTACAGACAGTAAGAATATTCCAGGTGTCTTGATTTTCATTGACTTAAAAAAAGCTTATCTTAGCTGTTGAAAGCTTGGCAATCTCCATTCGTCAAAATGTTGATATCAAAGGAATTAAAATAAGAAATTATGAAGCCAAGCTATTGCAATACGCAGACAATACCACAGCAACCCTGTCTGATGAAAATTGTAGAATAATTTTCATTGTCATGCTGCACCTCTATGGCACACGCGAGGGTACTAAGACATGGGGCGAAAATAATTTCCGCGCATGCGAAGAAGTGCAGCATGCGGAGGTTTCCGTCGCTGAGGGGAGGAGGGAGGGGCAAAAAAGGACACCTCTGAAGAGACCTCTCGGGGCATGAACGCAAAATGAGAACGATCTCAAGTCGGGAGGGCGTATAAATACTAAGCGAAATACCCAAAGGCATTAGAACGGTCTCAGGAGGGGAAATGTGCTAATTTATGTAGCGCGTGAGGCCATTACGGCGCAAACATAGCAATGAAAATAGTAGAATAATTTTCATTGTCATGCTGCACCTCTATGGCACACGCGAGGGTACTAAGACATGGGGCGAAAATAATTTCATACCCAAGCACAAGTTGCCGCTGATAGGCGAACATACCCCGAAAACAAACCCATATTCCTCCCAATCTCAGACGCTCAACTCTGAAAAGGTGAGGTTTTATTGTCAGTACATCAAGGAAACGCGAGAGATAAACCCTTGAGATTATTACGGGCACGGAACTCAGCCCCCAGCGATTCTGCATGACAAACGTTATTCTTCCGTTTGACTGATCCTTGAGCGAGAAGAGAAGCCGGAAGAGACAGATCCGTGACTTTCGGAACCTGAGAGTAATATTGTGCGGTTTGAATGCTTTTCCAACCAACACGTCTAGCTACCTGGTCGTCTGACGTACCAAGAAGGGACAGGGTTATAGAACAGCCACTCCTAGAGCTGTGCATAGTCTTGCCCTCAGCAGCATTAAGAGCCGACAGATAGAGGCGCAGACGGTTAGCCACAGTTGAGCCGACGAAAGGTTTGGAAGATACGTCGCCCTTCGGTGCGTTAGCATGGAACAGAAAGCCTTCTCGAAGATTGACGTTCATAAGGTCAGCCAACTTGACGTACGTGGTGAGATTTACGACGGGGGAGACTATACTGTCAAGGGGACACGGTTTAATAGCGAAAATACTAGTCTTTTCCGCGAAGCGTTTTACCACACTTGTGGTGAAACAACAAACCTTGCTTGTCAGGGAGTAGCAGAACCTCCTTAATATAAATCCGACCAGGATCAGAAGCTCTGTCACCGGAGTAGAAATCTAGACAGAAGAAGGCTATATCACGACTGACGATGTACCTTTCCAGCGGGGATATAGATGGTAAAAATGCTCGGTTACGAAGATAAGAACACAGTCTAATAAATTTGTAGAAGAAAAGTGGCACGGCCTGACGAGTAGAGACCCTTGCCTTTGCCTGTTCCTCGGAAATTGAGGCCAGGTATTCTTTTACAGACGGATGAGCTGCAGGGTTACCGGGGTAGTCCCGACCAATCGCCTGATCGTCCAACGGAATTGAATATAGAGCGCAACTTTCCAATCGTGCTATCAACCGTCCCTGCGGCCAGCTATAAGCTTGACCTTGGAAAGAACCCTTAAATCCTTACATCCACGCCAAACTCCGAGTACCGAAGAAATGCTGAACGGTTGGGGGAATTATGAAGAAGCGTAGACCACATTGGAATGTTACGATGGATAAAATCCGGAAAGAAAAACAAGGGGTCACTAAATCGCAGAATGTCTGGTGAAGCGTGAACCTTTCCGGAAGCCACCATCGGGATGGACGGGAGTGGACCAGCCCAGTCGGAGGGCTCCCCTTTAATTTCCAATTGCACCAAATAGGAGTAGATATAACAGATTCTTGAGCATTTCTCAACACGAGATAGAACGGCTGTGGGGACGCCTAGAGCGAGCAAGGTGAAACGAAAACAAATAAGTCTGAAAAAGGGGAGCCACCAACCAGGCCGATCCAGGGACCCCGTCGTAGACAGAGTATCGGGTATTGTTTAGAAGACTCGTCCCAGATCGACCAAATTGGTAGCAGAAGTATCCTAATAGCGAAAAACCCAAAACAAAAGGGACGATGGATTGCAGCCGAGAACATAAATATCTATTGCAAAAAATAGAAACACTGCAGGAGTATAATATTTCGGACAAAATCGAGCAATTTGGCTCCTCTGGCGACAATTAAAGCAGGTTGGCTGCGGCGGACGTAAATAATAACAGTCAAGGCAGCTAGGAAGACCTAAGAAATCAGCGGCTATTATAAAGAAAATAGACTCTTTTACTTGCACAGAGATTTACTCGACAACGAACAGCGCGAAGAAACGCACGAAAATTTAAAAAATTTATAAACTAAGAGAATTACGTGCTAGCCACGATGACATGTGACAAGGCCCAACAGCGTGTAACGTGCGAAAAAAATATAACAGAAAGAATGTAAACGAGTGTTCTAGACAACAAACAACAGGTCGTGAAACCGAACAAAATTTTCTAAAGGGTTCAATACATTGCGAGAAATGTAATACAAACAATAACAAACGGCCGAAAGTTAAACGTACAGCGAAAGGAAAATCTTGCGCCATGAACATAACCGCAAAATGAGACATACGAAGACAAATGGCTAAGTCGGCTAAAGGCGGCGCGATCCGAAAATTGCGAAACGTAGGTGAGATGCAAAATAAGTCTGATTTGCAATAAACAGTGACGCCGAAACACCTAGCTTGACAAGCGATGCGTCCTTGGGGACGCGGCAAGAAAAAATCACACAAACAATCACAAAAGGCGGCGCATTACGAAAACTGAGTTGAAGGTAGACGCACGACATCAAAAGGCAACCGAAAGCAAGAGACACATAATAGACATTCGCTATGAAAACAAACTAGGTAACACACGCCACGGGCTTACTTGAAAGGCGACATACGCTTGAAAATTGACTTGAAAGACAACACAAGCGAAAAGCTTGAAGGCGACACACGCCGTGAAAACAAACTAAAAGGCGACAAACGACAAACGCAATGAGAACAAATTTGTAGGTGACATACGCCAAGAGAACTATCTTTAGGCGACACACGCCATTAAACAGACTTGAAGACGCCACACGGCATAAAAACACTGAACTGGAAGGCGACACACGCCGTGAAAGCTAACTTGAAGGCGACACACGCCAGTAAAAACAAACTCGAAGGCGACACACGCCATAAAAACACTGAACTTGAAGGCGACACACGCCGTGAAAGCTAACCCGAAAGCGACACACGCCAATAAACAAACTTGAAGGCGACATACGTCATAAAAACACTGAACTTGAAGGCGACATACGCCGTGAAAGCTAAGTTGAAGACGACACACGCCAGTAAACAAACTTGAAGGCGACACACGTCATAAAAACACTGAACTTGAAGGCGACATACGCCGTGAAAGCTAAGTTGAAGACGACACACGCCAGTAAACAAACTTGAAGGCGACACACGTCATAAAAACACTGAACTTGAAGGCGACACACGCCGTGAAAGCTAACTTGAAGGCGACACACGCCAGTAAACAAACTTGAAGGCGACACACGCCATAAAAACACTGAACTTGAAGGCGACACACGCCGCGAAAGCTAACTCGAAGGCGACACACGCCAATAAACAAACTTGAAGGCAACACACGCCATATAAACACTGAACTTGAAGGCGACACACGCCGTGAAAGCTAACTTGAAGGCGAGACACGCCGGTAAACAAACTTGAAGGCGACACACGCCATACAAACACTGAACTTGAAGGCGACACACGCCGTGAAAGCTAACTCGAAGGCGACACACGCCAGTAAACAAACTTGAAGGCGACACACGCCATAAAAACACTGAACTTGAAGGCGACACACGCCGTGAAAGCTAACTCGAAGGCGACACACGCCAGTAAACAAACTTGAAGGCGACACACGCCATAAAAACACTGAACTTGAAGGCGACACACGCCGCGAAAGCTAACTCGAAGGCGACACACGCCAATAAACAAACTTGAAGGCGACACACGCCATATAAACACTGAACTTGAAGGCGACACACGCGGTGAAAGCTAACTTGAAGGCGACACACGCCGGTAAACAAACTTGAAGGCGACACACGCCATAAAAACACTGAACTTGAAGGCGACACACGCCGTGAAAGCTAACTTGAAGGCGACACACGCCAGTAAACAAACTTGAAGGCGACACACGCCGTGAAAGCTAACTCGAAGGCGACACACGCCAGTAAACAAACTTGAAGGCGACACACGCCATATAAACACTGAACTTGAAGGCGACACACGCCGTGAAAGCTAACTTGAAGGCGACACACGCCAGTAAACAAACTTGAAGGCGACACACGCCATAAAAACACTGAACTTGAAGGCGACACACGCCGTGAAAGCTAACTCGAAGGCGACACACGCCAATAAACAAACTTGAAGGCGACACACGTCATAAAACACTGAACTTGAAGGCGACACACGCCGTGAAAGCTAACTCGAAGGCGACACACGCCAGTAAACAAACTTGAAGGCGATACACGCCATAAAAACACTGAACTTGAAGGCGACACACGCCGTGAAAGCTATCTTGAAGGCGACACACGCCAGTAAACAAACTTGAAGGCGACACACGCCATAAAAACACTGAACTTGAAGGCGACACACGCCGCGAAAGCTAACTGAAGGCGACACACCCCAATAAACAAACTTGAAGGCGACACACGCCATATAAACACTGGACTTGAAGGCGACACACGTCGTGAAAGCTAACTTGAAGGCGACACACGCCGTGAAAGCTAAGTTGAAGGCGACACACGCCAGTAAACAAACTTGAAGGCGATACACGCCATAAAAACAGTGAACTTGAAGGCGACACACGCCTAGTAACAAACTTAAAGACGACACTCGTCGTAAAAAACTAACTTAAGGCGACGCACGCTATGAAAGCTAACCAGGGGGCGACACACGCCTAGAAAACAGACTAAAAGACGATCAACGTCCAGGAAAATTCTTCGGCGGGTGGAGCGGGGTTTTCGCCAGCGGCATCAGCAGCAACACCGGCAGCAGGAGCTTTGGCTGCGACGCGAACAACAGGGCGAGCGGTTCTAAAACGTCCGTGGGAAAAGCTGCAGGAACTTCGGCCATGAAGGTGAAGTGCTCAGCGACGGAAACGTTCGAGTGAGAAAAGCAAAAAAGGACACCTCTGAAGAGACCTCTCGGGGCATGAACGCAAAATGAGAAGGATCTCAAGTCGGGAGGGCGTATAAATACTAAGCGAAATACCCAAAGGCATTAGAACGGTCTCAGGAGGGGAAATGTGCTAATTTATGTAGCGCGTGAGGCCATTACGGCGCAAACATAGCAATGAAAATACTACAAAAACGGTATGTGAAGAACTAGAAGATTTTAAGAACTTAAGTGGGTTGGAGATAAATAGTTCTAAAACAGAAGGAATGTGGATTGGTTCGCTTAAAAAAAAGACGAAAAACTGTTCGGTATTAAATGGCCAAGTGAACCCATTAAAGCTGTAGGAACTTTTTTTACATATGACCTATCATTATTTTACGAAAATAAATTTCAAGAGAAGGTTGACAGCATAAAGCAGCTCACAAATATATGGTCATCTAGAGGACTGTCCATTTATGATAAAGTAACAATAATCAAATCATTACTTCTTCCAAAACTAGTTTTTATATCTTCGGTTCTTTCACCTCCAAGTAAAATCATCAAGCAAGTAGACAGTTTGAGTTTCTCCTTTTTATGGAATGGAAAGGATAAAGTAACAAGGCTCTCTTCAATAAACAGTTATGAAGACGGTGGCATTAAAATGACAGCTATTAAAAGCTTGGTCAAAGCTGTATAAGCTTGGCTAAAACGTATTTTCAGCGATAACGAAAGTACGCGGAAATTCTACTTGTTTCATCTCCTACGTAATGTTGGTGGTCTTTTGCTTTTTAAATGTAATTATGAAATGGACGATCGTTTAATTAACTCAGTAAAAATATCTTATAGTAAAAAACAAATGTAGTCTATTAAAAATAAAGCGCAGGATTGCAAGGATTGAAGTGGATTACAGTTTAGCTTGATATCAATATTTCGGGAATTTTCGGTTTTAGCCGTCGCACTTTGTGAATACTCTTCGTAAATGCATACTAATGACACTGTTCCGCCGAAGTGGCAAAATGTCGCTTAACTTATTTCCACGTTATATCGACAAATGGCACAAAATGTACAACTTAGTTGGATAAAAAGATCCTATAGTACAAAACAAGTGTAGTCTTTTAGAGATAAAGCACTGGTTTGCAAGGATTGAAGTGGATTACAGTTTAGCTGGAACTCAAGGTTTTCTTTGTTTGCTGGAGAGGCAGTGTCAATCGTGAAATTTATCTGAAACCAGAATGCGTGCGTTATAACGGCTTAGTCTATTTTGAGCTGCTTTACTTCATTCCATTTGCTTAGTCAATGTTTTGTAAGATAGAAAGCTAAACGGTTTGCATGTCATAACTTATGAGTAAATTGTTAGCTCCCAGTAGAAAAATTACGGAGCCTCTTCGTCCATGTTTCGTTAATTTTCGGTTTTAGCCTCGCACTTCGCGAATACTCTTCGTAAATACATATTGATGACAATGTCTTGCCGAAATGGCAATTTGTGGCTTAGCTTATTTCCACTTTACATCGCCAAATGGCACAAAATATACAACTTGGTTGGATAAAAATATTCCATAGTACAAAATAAAAGTATTCTTTTAGAGATAAAGCGCAGGATTGCAAGGATTGAAGTGGATTACAGTTCTGCTGGAAATCAAAGTTGCCTTTGTTTGCTGTAGAGGCAGTGTCAATCGTCGCATTTATCTGAAACCAAAATGCGTTTGTTATAACGGCTCTGTCTATATTAAGCTGCTTTACTTCGTTGCATTTGCTAAGATGGAAAAAATAAATTGTTTGTTTGTCATAACTTATGAGTCATTTGTTGGCTCCTAGGAGAAACATTACGGAGCCTCTTCGTCAATATTAATTAGTTGTACATATTAAATTAGTTAAACATAATTTAAATTTTTTTTGTCTTCATATTAAATTGTATTGTTTTTTATGTGTTATTTAATTTTTTCAATATTATTGTAGTTAATACCAGATGAAGAGCCACCTTTGTGGAAACGCTGATATTAAACCATTATTTTATTTATTGATTTATTTATTTCGGGCATTTTCGCTTTTACCCATCGCACTTCGTGAATGCTCTTCGTAAATGCATACTAATGACACTGTTCCGCCGAATTGGCAAAATGTCGCGTAACTTATTTCCACGTTATATCGACAAATGGCACAAAATGTACAACTTAGTTGGATGAAAAGATCGTATAGTACAAAACAAATGTAGTCTTTTAGAGATAAAGCGAAGGATTGCAAAGATTGAAAAGGATTAATTACAGTTTGTCTTGATATCAAAGTTGCCTTTGTTTGCAGGACACTGGATGAAAAAACGGATTTTCCTGTATAACAAATGTGCAGCAAACGTATGGCAAATTCCACATTTGCTCACATTTGCTCAAATTTACTTCAAGACAACGATCTGATTTTGCCCCAATTTTGCTATCATGGCAAAGCTGGTAAATTCCATATTTGCTTTAAATTTACTCCCATGCATAAAAATAGTGTAAAGTTTGTTTTTTTCTAGGCATTTGCCAGGGTAGCAAATACGATATCAAAAGTGACATTTTGTATGTACTTTGCCTGAAGTGGAAAATTTGATCAAAGTATCATTTTTGAACACAATTTACCCAGGGTGGTAAATGTGTTCAAAGAATCATTTTTTCCACGGATTTGCTCAGGGTGGTAAATGTGTTCAAAGAATTATTTTTCCACTTATTTGCTCAGGTGGTAAATGTGTTCAAAGAATCATTTTTCCACGTGTTTGCTCAGGGTGGTAAATGTGATCAAAGAATCATTTTTCCACGTATTTGCTCAGGGTGGTAAATGTGTTCAAAGAATCATTTTTCCACTTATTTGCTCAGGTGGTAAATGTGTTCAAAGAATCATTTTTCCACGTATTTGCTCAGGGTGGTAAATATGTTCAAAGAATCATTTTTCCACGTGTTTGCTCAGGGTGGTAAATGTGATCAAAGAATCATTTTTCCACGTATTTGCTCAGGGTGGTAAATGTGTTCAAAGAATCATTTTTCCACACGTATTTGCTCAGGGTGGTAAATGTGTTCAAAGAATCATTTTTCAACGTATTTGCCCAGGGTGGTAAAAGTGATCAAAGACTTCGGCATTTTCCACGTATTTGCTCAGGGTGGTAAATGTGATCAAAGAATCATTTTTCCACTTTTATGCTCTAGAAATGGGATGAAAAAAAATATTTTCCCTAGGACAGTAAATGTGATCGGTGAGTCAGTTTTCGACATATATATTTGCTCAATTAATGTCTACACCACACTGCAGTAACAATAAATTCAAGTCATAAATGAAATTACTTTAATTAATTCAATAACTATCTAACTAAACCAAATCACGTTGTCAACCGTATTTACAATGTCGAATCACGTTGAGAATAGATCAACTACGAAATAATACACTGTTACAAAATAATTCTTTTACACGATTTAACTGGGTGGTAAAATGCTACATGTTACATGAGCTCAATTCAATCAGGAATCATTTCAACAGGTGCATACAAAAAGCCCTAAATACAGGTTATTCTTCAATTTGAACACACAGTAAAAACTCTATTAGCCCCTGGGGCTTATGTAATTCGGGGGGCTTAAAAGAGAGGAATTGGGAGGGGGAAGTTAAAAAAAAAAACTGATCTGTGCACATATACTCAAAGGAGATTACTTTCTTCCTGGCATGCACTGCAAACAAACTACATGCGACCCACAAGCAGCTCTTTTTACAGGTACTCAGCAGCTCTTTTTTACCAGGTCAGTTGCTTGTATTGGAAACATTTGCTGAAGAAATCCATGATATTCTCTAAATGTAGGCAGAGTTAATAAGGCTTAAGGCTTATTATTTTTCCAAACGGCAGATTGAATGTATGAAAGCCTTGTATTTCAGTTCAACCAGTGTTGTGTGGTACAATCACTTATTTTACAGCTTTAGTTTATGTTATTGTGACCAAAATAGCATTTCAAACCATCCACAAATGCAAATAAATCGTCTCACAAAAGACGTGCTGCATGTAGTCTGCAGATTCATTAACACTTCAATTCAATGCCGATAAATACAAATAGTTGCTGAAAAGTAGGTTTATTGATCCCAAGAATCTGAAGATATTTCACGCATCTACACCACACGACACCAATGAAACTGAAATGTGAGGCTTATGATCGGTTTGCAAAGTTAACCAGACTTAAGAACAAATTGCAAATATAACTGAAATGGAAGATATTATTTTTGATAATTGTGTTTGTTTGCGGTGCATGCATGCAAGATACTAAGTGCCTTGTTTATCTGCATACCTGTTTGATAATTATGTAATTGGAAGACTGCTACTTGGAAACCAAAAATAATTGGGGGGGGGGGGTGCACAAAGGGCCTATCTTGATGAAAATGTAATTTTGGGTGAATGTTTGTTTGGATTTGCCTCACTTTTTGCATGTGGCCTTGAGAAACAAATACCCATGGTTTTTTTTTTATCCCTGAGTTCTGTTGGCATTTAGAAGATAAGTTCCATAGGATTCTTTCACTATAAAACCACATCTACTTATGACATCATATCTCATAACCTTGTCCAAACAAAAAGAAACCACAAAGCAGTATGGTGAAATGGTAATGTTTCTTGAGTAAAATGGAGTGCAAAAAACAAGGCTATTCCTAGTGAAACTGAAATAGAACCTATGAAAGTGTACACTGGCCTTTTATGCACCAAATTCCATAATTGTCGAAGGAGCAGGTCATGGAAAATTCATGCAAATGGAAGCTTAATGTACGTATAGTCTGTAAAGTCAAACTCTTGTTTGCTCTGTAGACAATTTAGTCATCATTAATTTTACTGAGCTTTCTCAGGAACTCATTACCTGGAGCATGCGACTGCCATACTGCGTCTATGGAATGGCATTCTTGCAAGATGGTTTATTTTTAGACTATAAGCCTTTCCCGCAAATTGGTTTTGGAATTGAAAGCCAATCACAAGAAATTGCATTGATAATAAACGTTTACCGTAAATGTAATACATAACTATGACAACTCGTCCACATAAGAATCAGAAACAATTATTTTTGCGGGAAAGGGAAAAGCTTATCTCAAAATAAACCTACTGGTAAAAATGCCATTGCACAAATTTATGGCATTTGTATGCCCCTGGAAATGGGCTCCTGGCTTTCTAGAGTTTGAACACCAATAAACCAAACCTGTGTTTGTGTAGGAGACTGTGCTTTTAAATGGCTGTGTCAGTTATGAATAATATTTAGCTGTTCTAAATGCAATATCAATTAGCACTTTTTAAAGATTACAATAAAACAAAAACACTCAAAAACATGAATTCTCACACACAACTGGTAGCCATGCCAAGCCGAAGTTGTTATGTGTTTGTTTTGTTGATTTAAAGTTTGCAACAGCGGTTTTAGAAACTTGAAGTTTGACAGAGTGAAAGTCAAACTTCAAAATTTTAAACATTGTATTCATGTGTTTCAGTGTTTTTGTTTCATGATTTTAACCATTAAAAAAGCACTAAATGTTGCATTTAGAAATTGAATTCATAACCGACACAGCCATTTAAAAACACAGTCCCCCACACAAACACAGGATAGAGATGCTCCTGTGAAACAATGATGAAACTGGTTTGCATTCTATTTCATGACCCAGTTCCTTAACTGAGGAGTGCTGACAATGCAAAGTCAGGGGCATCTTCTGGTTTCTCCCAGGTTGATGATGGCCCTTGACTCGTTTCAAAAACCATGTTTGCATGGTCTCCCTATACTTCTTCGGCACTTAGTTATACGGTCAAGGCTCTTCATCAAATCAACAAGTTCTGTGCTCCTACAAGGGAGGGGTCTGACACACATGTTTATACTGTTTGTTTTCTACATCTAAACCCGATGTGCTGCCATTGGTTTCACCCTCATGCTCCGAAATGGACTCCCCAGATGACATATAGTCCATCGTCAGGCAGACGTTATATTTTTCTTTATCTTCTTGTTGCATCGATGTCCATATTCCTTTAATGCTTTTACCCGCTTAATTCATTTCTGTAAAAGATGAAAATCTAGAATTAACTAAGCACAAATAAGTAACTGAACAATGAAATTACAGTGTTACTGTGAAACCCACAACCCAAGACGATGAATGAATATATTGTTGTTTACAGACAATTTTTTTTACTTCTAGATAAATGTGTATAACAGGGTGCATATAAAAATCAGTTTTTACAACTACAAAGGTCTTTCTTGCTAGTCCAAATTAAATAACAATTTTTTGGGAAGAGGGCAAGGGAGGCTGATCTGCATGTGTATGTACAATGTAGTGATTAATAACTTTACCTGTAAAGGGATGGTTGAAAATGATTACAAGGTTGTGATATTGATTTATCATTAAAATAATATATGTTTATTATTTTTTTTGTTGCATCGCAGCAGTCCATACTACTAAATCCTTGAATTTGATTGGTTAAGGACACACTCTCTAGAGGTTCTGATATTCCCATCTGGACCCCATACATGTATACAGACTGTTCCGAATTTTTAGAATGTACAGCTACAAAATTTTTGTACCTAAAATGTAAAACACTTAACAATGTAAAAAGAAATATTATTAAGCAATAATGACTTCGGTTTTACTGTTAGAGTTCACATTTCTGCCAGACATATGGCTTTTACAAGTATGTACAAATTAAACCAATATTCCCACAGAGAAAAAATTATTATGTTACTTGCTGGCCTACAGTGTAGGTCGGGCCATATTGGGAAAAAACAGCCCTTGGGTCCAGTTTTTCCCAGTACAGACCTCCCGGCCAGCAAATCGTATATGACACAGTAGGTAATATTAATTTACCCATTTCAAAATAAAAATGTTTGAGGACAAACCGGCAATGTATAACTGGAGTGTTCACAGTAAAAAAAATTGTGTTTACTGCAGGCATTAAACATCTTTTGCTTACCGTATTCTTTCTACTTCTCTTCCGCGGCTCCAGCAACACTAATACTTCTGCTTCTTTTTGTCAACATTTTTCTGCTGTCTCATTTTGGTACGCAAATGGACTTGCATCACAGCTGTTTGAAATGGAAAAGTGTTAGAACATGTTAGTTACATGCATTGTACACTGTAGTTCAATTTTCATTTTCCTGTGTTTTTATTTTCATTCATTACCATATATATTGTATATTAACAAAGAAATAATATTATTATTATTTATTGCATTATTATTAGAAATCCAGCAAGGAAGAGATTTAAAATGCATGTCAAATTCAACTGTATGTACATGCATACACTGTATGTTATCACTGCACTATTGAAAAATCAAACCCTAAAACTGTTGGCACTACTCAATTTTGGACATGGAAATTTCACTCTTAATTTATAACATATTGTTATAAGTTGATGCACATGATACAAGGTCTGACAAAAGTGCCATCACTCATGGAATGTTACCTCAAAGCATGTTTACCACATGATAAAGGACCACATACATGTACATTTAGTGTCCTAAAGCAGTTGACACAGCTAAACTATGAACATGGCAATTTCAAGGCAAAATCACTCTTTATTTGGAACAATATGTGGTCCTTCATTACGGTACACAGTCATGCCTTGAGGTCTAACAAGGCTATTGTCGCTTTCAGAATCTACTAGAACTAAGATCTCACAAAATCAAACCTAAAAACAGCCGACACAGAGCAATTATAATCATGGCAATTTCAGGGGGCAAACAACTCGATTTTTTAGGACAGTGTGGTCACTCGTCATGGTACACATGCTTCAAGATCTGACTAAATTGCCGTCACTCACAGAATGTACCAGAGCTAAGATCTCACAAATTCAAACCCAAAAACAGCCAACACAGTGCAATTATAATCATGGTAATTTCAAGGCCAAACAACACAATGCAATTATAATCATGGCAATTTCAGGGGGCAAACAACTCTCAATTTTTTAGGACAATGTGGTCACTCGTCATGGTACACATGCTTCAAGATCTGACTAAACTGCCGTCACTCACAGAATGTACCAGAGCTAAGATCTCACAAAATCAAACCCAAAAACAGCCAACACAGTGCAATTATAATCATGGTAATTTCAAGGCCAAACAACACAGTGCAATTATAATCATGGCAATTTCAGGGGGCAAACAACTCTCAATTTTTTAGGACAATGTGGTCACTCGTCATGGTACACATGCTTCAAGATCTGACTAAACTGCCGTCACTCACAGAATGTACCAGAGCTAAGATCTCACAAATTCAAACCCAAAAACAGCCAACACAGTGCAATTATAATCATGGTAATTTCAAGGCCAAACAACACAATGCAATTATAATCATGGCAATTTCAGGGGGCAAACAACTCTCAATTTTTTAGGACAATGTGGTCACTCGTCATGGTACACATGCTTCAAGATCTGACTAAACTGCCGTCACTCACAGAATGTACCAGAGCTAAGATCTCACAAAATCAAACCCAAAAACAGCCAACACAGTGCAATTATAATCATGGTAATTTCAAGGCCAAACAACACAGTGCAATTATAATCATGGCAATTTCAGGGGGCAAACAACTCTCAATTTTTTAGGACAATGTGGTCACTCGTCATGGTACACATGCTTCAAGATCTGACTAAACTGCCGTCACTCACAGAATGTACCAGAGCTAAGATCTCACAAATTCAAACCCAAAAACAGCCAACACAGTGCAATTATAATCATGGTAATTTCAAGGCCAAACAACACAATGCAATTATAATCATGGCAATTTCAGGGGGCAAACAACTCTCAATTTTTTAGGACAATGTGGTCACTCGTCATGGTACACATGCTTCAAGATCTGACTAAACTGCCGTCACTCACAGAATGTACCAGAGCTAAGATCTCACAAATTCAAACCCAAAAACAGCCAACACAGTGCAATTATAATCATGGTAATTTCAAGGCCAAACAACACAGTGCAATTATAATCATGGCAATTTCAGGGGGCAAACAACTCTCAATTTTTTAGGACAATGTGGTCACTCGTCATGGTACACATGCTTCAAGATCTGACTAAACTGCCGTCACTCACAGAATGTACCAGAGCTAAGACCTCACAAATTCAAACCCAAAAACAGCCAACACAGTGCAATTATAATCATGGTAATTTCAAGGCCAAACAACACAGTGCAATTATAATCATGGCAATTTCAGGGGGCAAACAACTCTCAATTTTTTAGGACAATGTGGTCACTCGTCATGGTACACATGCTTCAAGATCTGACTAAACTGCCGTCACTCACAGAATGTACCAGTGCTAAGATCTCACAAAATCAAACCCAAAAACAGCCAACACAGTGCAATTATAATCATGGTAATTTCAAGGCCAAACAACTCTTAACTTTTTAGGACAATGTGGTCATTCGGTATGGTGTGCATGCTTCAAGATCTGACAAAATTATAACTGCCATCACTCACAGAATGTACCAGACCTACATGTAAGATCTTACAAAATCAAACCTAAAAACAGCCAACACAGTGCAATTATAATCATGGCAATTTCAAGGCCAAACAACTGTTAATCTTTTAGGACAATTGTGATCACTCGTCATGGTGCACATGCTTCAAGATTCGACAAAACTGCCATCACTCACATAATGTACCAGAATTAAGATATCACAAAATGAAACACTTATTAAAACAGTTGACACAGCTCAACTATGAACATGGCAATTTCAAGACAAAATCACTTTTAATTTGGAACAATATGTGTTCTTCTAGCAAGACTTTTGTCACTTTCAGACTCTACCAGAACTAAGACCTCAAAAAATCAAACCCAAAAACAGCTGACACAGTGCAATTATAATCATGGCAATTTCAAGGCCAAACAACTCTCAATTTTTTAGAACAATTATGGTCACTCCATCCATGATGGCTTTATTGACAATTTTGTTAGATGGATCAGAGAAGCTACAATGTGTAGAAAATAATAATCATTACAATCTTGAAGGACTGGAGTTGAATCATTTTACTCTTTGGTCACTCAATGGAATTATCGTCCTATACTTGACTGTCAAGTCAAAATGGAGTCAACTGTCACATACATATACACATACATATACACATACATATACACATACATATACAATTAAATTAAATAACACTTGTTATTTGAAAACTATATCAGCAAGAAGGCTTACCGACAACACTTTTGGCAATCGCTTGCTTTTTCGTGGTCTTTCCCGCTCTTTTTCGGCCGCTTCTTTTTCTAGCCGTTCGGCCGTATTATACGTCTGCCTTTCTAAATAGGCTTCTTGCTTGGACATACAGCTCAGCTGTAAAATCATCACCACTAGCATCTTCTCGATTGATCGCTGAGACCAGGTCGAGACCTTCTTTCAGTGTCTAGCGGAGAGCTTGGAATCAGGGGAATCAGCCGGAATCAGGGAAGGCGAAGAAAACGGATAACAGTCTGCACTCGTACTGCCAGGAGAACATTCCGAATATCCAGACCTACTAGCTGCCCTAGTTCCCCTTTCTGGCGTGGATTCTTCAACCGAACTTTGTGGCGCCAAAACCATCGCGCAGTCGAATTTACCGAATAAAAACTCCCAGGGTTGCGTCCAGTCGAAGATTCGCTAGACAGATTTGTTGTCTTTGGGGCTCTTGTGCTCGCTAGGTTTTTTTTGGTGCTTGGCGTCCCAGAATGATCGAAGCGAATTTATTCAAACGTCGCAGAACGGAAAGAACGAAAATATCGACCGCGTGAATTCAAATCCACCAGGGAAGAATAGAAAGCTCTTTTGCTGTCAACAGCTCAAACCTGAGCCAATACAAGGCTAAAATATTATTAGCATTCTTCCCAATTGGCTCCAACTGGAAAGGTGTCGATTGACATGAACCAAATGCGAGAGAGAGTCTGGGAGTCTTCGTTGAAAATGGTCAGCGTCGTTCTTCGTTACGTGGTGTATGGGGACATATAGTGTACCGCCTTGCAAAGTTACGTATTTGCTCCTTATCAAATGTGAGCAAAATTAAAGTAATCGTTTTTGTTTGACATCAATGCAAATTAATAGCAAATAAACAGCTTCGCTTATTTTGCAAATAAGAGTAAATTAAACGCAAATGTACTGATTTGTCCCGTAAGTAAATGTTAGGAAACAGATCAGTGTAAACAAATTGTTTTGCACCGCATTTGCCTGGATTTCCAACACCAGTAAACGTGATATTTTTGCGCAGGAAGTAAATGTTTGGCAATTGTATGTGAAAGTTAGAAATTTGCCTCGGTTGCAAAAGTGAGGCAAATTTGATGCAAATATCAACATTTACGTCACATTTGCACGTGAATTCAACCGGAACAAATATTTATGTTCACGTTAAGTTTACACCAAGCGCAAATTCGGTTCAAATTTGGAGCCCCAAATTTGCTACATATTTGCTCAACTTGCAAACCTGAGTAAATCCATTTTTTCGTCCAGTGGGAGAGGCATTGTCAATCGTGACATTTATCTGAAAGCAAAATGCGTGCGTTTTAATGGCTCAGTCTATTTTGGGCCGCTTTACTTTGTTGCATTTGCTTAGCTAATGTTTGTAAGATGGAAAAATCAATTGTTTGTTTGTTATAACTTATGAGAAATTTGTTCGCTCCTAGGAGAAAAATTACGGAGCCTCTTCGTAAATATTTCGGGAATTTTCGGTTTTAGCCATCGCACTTCGTGAATAGTCTTCGTAAATGCATAGTAATGACACTGTCCCGCCAAAATGACAAAATGTCGCTAAGCTTATTTCCACGTTATATCGCCAAATGGCACAAAATATACAACTTAGTTGGATGAAAAGATCCTATAGTACAAAACAAAAGTAGACGTTTGGAGACAAAGTGCAGGATTGCAAGCATTGAAGTGGACTACAGTTTAGCTGGAAACCAAAGTTGCCTTCGTTTGCTGGAGAGGCAGTGTCAATCGTGACATTTATCTGAAACCAAAATGCGTGCGTTATAACGGCTCAGTCTATTTTGAGCTGCTTTACTTCGTTCCATTTGCTTAGACAACGTTTGTAACGTAGAAAACTAAATTGTTTGTTTCTCATAACTTAGGAGATATTTGTTGGCTCCTAAAAGAAACATTACGGAGCCTCTTCGTCAATATTTCGGACATTATCGGTTTTAGCCGTCGTACGTCGTGAATACTCTTCGTAAATGCATAGTAATGACACTGTCCCGCCAAAATGACAAAATGTCGCTTAGCTTATTTCCACGTTATATCGCCAAATGGCACAAAATATACAACTTGGTTGGATAAAAATATCTCAAAGTACAAAACAAAAGAAGTAGTTTATTGCTAAATCGCAGGATTGCAAGGCTTGAAGTGGATTACAGTTTAGCTGGAAATCAAGGTTTTCTTTGTTTGCTGGAGAGGCAGTGTCAATCGTGACATTTATCTGAAACCAGAATGCGTACGTTATAACGGCTCAGTCTATTTTGAGCTGCTTTACTTCATTCCATTTGCTTAGTCAATGTTTTGTAAGACAGGAAGCTAAACGGTTTGCATATCATAACTTTTGAGTAAATTGTTGGCTTCCAGGACAAAAATTACGGGGCCTCTTCGTCAATATTTCGGGCATTTTCGGTTTTAGCCATCGCACTTCGTAAATGCATACTAATGACACTGTTCCGCCGAAATGGCAATTTGTGGCTTAGCTTATTTCCACTTTACATCGACAAATGGCACAAAATTACAACTTAGTTGGATAAAAATATTCCATAGTACAAAATAAAAGTAGTCTTTTAGAGATAAAGCCCAGGATTGCAAGGATTGAAGTAGAGGCAGTGTCAATCGTCGCATTTATCTGAAACCAAAATGCGACCGTTATAACGGCTCAGTTTATTTTGGGCCGCTTTACTTCGTTGCAATTGCTAAGTTAATGTTTGTAAAATGGAAAAATAAATTGTTGTTTGTCATAACTTATGAGTAATTTGTTGGCTCCTAGGAGAAAAATTCCGGAGCCTCTTCGTCAATATTTCGGGCATTTTCGGTTTTAGCCATCGCACTTCGTAAATGCATACTAATGACACTGTTCCGCCGAAGTGGCAAAATGTCGCTTAACTTATTTCCACGTTATATCGACAAATGGCACAAAATGTACAACTTAGTTGGATAAAAAGATCCTATAGTACAAAACAAATGTAGTCTTTTAGAGATAAAGCGCAGGATTGCAAGGATTGAAGTGGATTACAGTTTAGCTTGATATCAAAGTTGCCTTTGTTTGACTTTGTTTGCCTTTGTTTGCCTTTGTTTGCCGTTATAACGGCTCAGTTTATTTTGGGCCGCTTTACTTCGTTGCATTTGCTAAGTTAATGTTTATAAAATAGAAAAATAAATTGTTTGTTTGTCATAACTTATGAGTAATTTGTTGGCTCCTAGGAGAAAAATTACGGAGCCTCTTCGTCAATATTTCGGGCATTATCGGTTTTAGCCGTCGCACGTCGTGAATACTCTTCGTAAATGCATAGTAATGGATCTGTCCTGCCAAAATGACAAAATGTCGCTTAACTTATTTCCACCTTATATCGCCAAATGGCACAAAATATACGCCTTGGTTGTATAAAAATATCTCAACGTACAAAACAAAAGAAGTAGTTTATTGCTAAATCGCAGGATTGCAAGGATTGAAGTGGATTACCGTTTAGCTGGAAATCAAGGTTTTCTTTGTTTGCTGGAGAGGCAGTGTCAATCGTGACATTTATCTCAAACCAGAATGCGTACGTTATAACGGCTCAGTCTATTTTGAGCTGTTTTACTTCATTCCATTTGCTTAGTCAATGTTTTGTAAGATAGAAAGCTAAACGGTTTGTTTGTCATAACTTAGGAGATATTTGTTGGCTCCTAGGAGAAAAATTACGGAGCCTCTTCGTCAATATTTCGGGCATTATCGGTTTTAGCCGTCGCACGTCGTGAATACTCTTCGTAAATGCATAGTAATGACACTGTCCCGCCGCAATGGCAAAGTGTCGCTTAACTTATTTCCACCTTATATCGCCAAATGGCACAAAATATACGCCTTGGTTTGATAAAAATATCTCAAAGTACAAAACAAAAGAATTAGTTTATTGCTAAATCGCAGGATTGCAAGGATTGAAGTGGATTACCGTTTAGCTGGAAATCAAGGTTTTCTTTGTTTGCTGGAGAGGCAGTGTCAATCCTGACATTTATCTCAAACCAGAATGCGTACGTTATAACGGCTCAGTCTATTTTGAGCTGTTTTACTTCATTCCATTTGCTTAGTCAATGTTTTGTAAAATAGAAAGCTAAACGGTTTGTTTGTCATAACTTAGGAGATATTTGTTGGCTCCTAGGAGAAAAATTACGGAGCCTCTTCGTCAATATTTCGGGCATTATCGGTTTTAGCCGTCGCACGTCGTGAATACTCTTCGTAAATGCATAGTAATGACACTGTCCCGCCGCAATGGCAAAGTGTCGCTTAACTTATTTCCAAGTTATATCGGAAAATGGCATAAAATATACGACTTTGTTGGATAAAAGGATCCTATAGTACAAAATAAAAATAGAAGATTAGAGATGAAGGGCAGGATTGCAAGGATTTAAGTGGATTACAGTTTAGATGGAAATCAAACTTGCCTTTGTTTGCTGGAGAGGCAGTGTCAATCAGGACATTTATCTGAAACCAGAATGCGTACGTTATAACGGCTCAGTCTATTTTGAGCTGCTTTACTTCGCTCCATTTGCTTAGACAACGTTTGTAACGTAGAAAACTAAATTGTCTGTTTGTCATAACTTAGCAGATATTTGTTGGCTCCTAGGAGAAAAATTACGGAGCCTCTTCGTCAATATTTCGGGCATTATCAGTTTTAGCCGTAAACGTCGTGAATACTCTTCGTAAATGCATAGTAATGACACTATCCCGCCAAAATGACAAAATGTCGCTTAGCTTATTTCCACGTTCTATCGCCAAATGGCACAAAATATACAACTTGGTTGGATAAACATTTTCTCAAAGTACAAAACAAAATAAGTAGTTTATTGCTAAATCGCAGGATTGCAAGGATTGAAGTGGATTACAGTTTAGCTGGAAATCAAGGTTTTCTTTGTTTGCTGGAGAGGCGGTGTCAATCGTGACATTTATTTGAAACCAGAATGCGTACGTTATAACGGCTCAGTCTATTTTGAGCTGCTTTACTTCATTCCATTTGCTTAGTCAATGTTTTGTAAGATAGAAAGCTAAACGGTTTGCATGTCATAACTTATGAGTAAATTGTTGGCTCCCAGGAGAAAAATTACGGAGCCTCTTCGTCCATGTTTCGTTAATTTTCGGTTTTAGATTCGCATTTCGTGGATACTCTTTGTAAATGCATAGTAATGACACTGATCCGCCGTAGTGGCAAGTTGTGGCTAAGCTTATTTCCACTTTACATCGCCAAATGGCACAAAATATACAACTTGGTTGGATAAAAAGATTCCATAGTACAAAATAAAAGTAGCCTTTTAGGTCTCAAAAATTATGGTTTTTCCTAGCCATTTTCAATGATGTCATAATGACGTCACAATGAGACATCAACACTGTCAATCTACTAACCTTATAATTTTGCACTATCTGCTAAATTTGAAGTCTAAAGCAGTAATACTTTAGGAGTTATGATGAGGTACGTTTTAAGACATATCAGTGTCCGTACATGAAGCTGGTCATCACAGCAGGGACAAGCCATGGAGCGGTGAGTACACGCTCTTTTGTGCTCGGCATTTGTACTCTATTTAGACCTTTTTAAGACTATGCACGACCAAACCAACTATCAGAACTATGACATAAGGACCTAGTGCTACTCTAGGAAACTATTTTCCCAACCGAAAGTGTTTGCTTTTGCGTAGTCAGCAGTTTTTCTTTAGATATTTAACCCTCCCCTCAAGAAATCACTTTATGGCTTTTAGAGACAAAGGACGAGGGTTTATCTGTACTTTTATGATAGATGTAGTTGATACAGCAGGAAAGGAACACTTTGGTGGGTGTAAGTTTTGCGTGAATTCATCATTGTGCTCAGGAGTAATTAATAACTGAATAATTAATTAGCTGCAAATTTCAGCCGTTAATAACATCGTTAGATCTTGTGTTTATGGCAGTGTTTATATCAATCGAGTTAGATCCCAAAGTGATCTAACCGTGTGGCTAAAATCAAGGAAACAGCTTTTAAAACGTGCGAGTTATTAACAATTGAATTCTGTCCAATATGGCGGACCCAAAAGTGCGTCAAACATGCAAACGAGGCTATACTTTGAACGTGAATATCTCTGAAGGGGATTTTATCACACTTCGTCAAATTCGCAGGATATATACAACGACTTTAATAGTATTTGCCAATACACTCGACGTTATTATCGGCTCAACGGTTTGTTTCTAGCCTTGTTTACAAGTTTTTCAAACATGGACACGACGCTGCAATTTGATCGTTAATATCTCTGAGGGGATTACATCAAAGAAATTCAAATTTGCAGGATATATAGCATGACTTTAATACTATCTGCGAATACACTCGGTTTTAATATCGCCTCAACCTTATGCTTCTAGTTCAAAACCTCGTACACATGCGAAAACACCTCAACAGAAGCTAATATAATATAATATAATATAATATAATATAATATAATATAATATAATATAATATAATATAATATAATATAATATAATATAATATAATATAATATAATATAATATAATATAATATAATATAATATAATATAATATAATATAATATAATATAATATAACATAATATAATATAATATAATATATATGACATGACATGACATGACATGACATGATTTGATATGATATGATATGATATGATATGATATGATATGATATGATATGATATGATATAATATAATACAATATAATATCATGCTTATAATGGTGACCAAGCAGCGAAGGATGTCTTGAAGGTGAAAAGACAGAGTACCGTACAACAAGGACAAAGACATTAACTGGAACACGTTTCGCTCCGATTATCGCCACTGTGCAGTTCTTTACCAAGCAGCGGATGCTTTGGGCTTTGAAATGCTACAAAGGTGCGCCTAACGGGCCTTGGGGTGCATGTCCTGGATCTCTCAGCAACGAGATATTGATGACCTAGCCTCGAGGGTGCTACAAAGGTGCGCCAAACGGGCCTTGGGGTGCATGTCGATGATCTCTCAGCAATGAGAGATTACCAAGCCTCAAGAGCCCTTGACACTGAGACATTATATGGAATGTACAAGTTAACGCTAGACTGTGCGCCAGAAAAGTTTCACTTAAACGAAGATCAAACAGGTGGCGATGCAGATAAGGACATTGAGAGAGTCGAGGAACAGAAGAAGTCCAGGAAAAGAAAAGCCACACCAACAGACAGTGAGAGCGACTACGAACCTGTAAAGAAGGCAAAGGAGAAAACAGCAAGTGCCCTTACAACAGACAGCGAGAGCGATTTCCAAGCGCCCGTAAAGAAAACGAAAAAGAAAACAGCAAGTCCCCTGAGGAGCGATGACGAAGCGCCCGTAAAGAAAACGAGAAAGGAAAGCAGTAAGTCCCCTCTGAAGAGAGACAGCGAGCAGAAGAAAAGAAGCCATCATAACGAGAGGATGTGTAGGATAACAGGCTGCTTCTTCTACGGCTACAACCTTCAACGTCATATACAAATGCACGTCAGAAAGGGCAGCATAGAAGAGGAAGACATTCCCCGTTTGATGTAGCTCATTTGAGGCCAGTACGACGATTTTGAGATCTGGTGTGCTAAAAAGTGAGATTTTGCCAAAACTTGCTCCGCACGGCCCCAAACGTGCGTTTTGTGCGCTTTTCATAGAAATACACTCTTTTCGCTTTTCGGCCATGATTTGAGGCCAGTACGTCGATTTTGAGCTCACGTGAACTCATAAGTGAGGCTTTGCCAAAACTGGCTCCGCACGGCCCGAAACGTACGTTTTGTGCATTTTTCATAGAAATGCACTGTTTTCGCGTTTTGCGAACATTTGAGACCAGTTCGACGATTTTGAGGTCTGGTGAGCTCAAAAGTGAGATTTTGCCAAAACTTGTTCCGCACGGCCCAAAACGCACGTTTTGAGCACTTTTCATGGAAATATACTGTTTTCGCTTTTTGGCGATGATTTGAGACCAAAACGACGATCTGGTGAGCTCAAAAGTGAGATTTTGGCAAAACTTGCTCCGCACGGCACGAAACGTACGTTTTGTGCATTTTTTATAGAAATGTACTGTTTTCGCTTTTTTGCGATGATTTGAGACCAGTTCGACGATTTTGAGATCTGGTTAGCTCAAAAGTGAGATTTTGGCAAAACTTGCTTCCCACGGCTCGAAACGCACGTTTTGTGCATTTTTCATAGAAATGCACTGTTTCGCGTTTTGGCGATGATTTGAGACCAAAACGACGATTTTGAGATCTGTCGAGCTCGAAAGTGAGATTTTGGCAAAATTTGCTCCGCACGGCCCGAAACGTACGTTTTGTTCATTTTTCATAGAAATGCACTGTTTTCGCTTTATTGCGATGATTTGAGGCCAGGACGAAGATTTTGACATCTTGTTAGCTCAAAAGTGAGGCTTTGCCAAAACTGGCTCCGCACGGCCCGAAACGTACGTTTTGTTCATTTTCATAGAAATGCACTGTTTCGCGTTTTGGCGATAATTTGATACCAGAACGACGACTTTGAGATCTGGTGAGCTCAAAAGTGAGATTTTGCCAAAACTTGCTCCGCACGGCGCGAAACGTACGTTTTGTCCATTTTTCATAGAAATATACTGTTTTCGCGTTTTGCGAAGATTTGAGACCAGTTCGACGATTTTGAGGTCTGGTGAGCTCAAAAGTGAGATTTTGCCAAAACTTGTTCCGCACGGCCCAAAACGCACGTTTTGAGCACTTTTCATGGAAATATACTGTTTTCGCTTTTTGGCGATGATTTGAGACCAAAACGACGATCTGGTGAGCTCAAAAGTGAGATTTTGGCAAAACTTGCTCCGCACGGCACGAAACGTACGTTTTGTGCATTTTTTATAGAAATGTACTGTTTTCGCTTTTTTGCGATGATTTGAGACCAGTTCGACGATTTTGAGATCTGGTTAGCTCAAAAGTGAGATTTTGGCAAAACTTGCTTCCCACGGCTCGAAACGCACGTTTTGTGCATTTTTCATAGAAATGCACTGTTTCGCGTTTTCGCGATGATTTGAGACCAAAACGACGATTTTGAGATCTGTCGAGCTCGAAAGTGAGATTTTGGCAAAATTTGCTCCGCACGGCCCGAAACGTACGTTTTGTTCATTTTTCATAGAAATGCACTGTTTTCGCTTTTTTGCGATGATTTGAGACCAAAAAGACGATTTTGAGATCTGGTGAGCTCAAAAGTGAGATTTTGCCAAATCTTGCTCCGCACGGCCCGAAACGTACGTTTTGTGCATTTTTCATAGAAATGCACTGTTTTCGCTTTTTTGCGATGATTTGAGACCAAAACGACGATTTTGAGATCTGGTGAGCTCAAAAGTGAGATTTTGCCAAAACTTGCTCCGCACGGCCCAAAACGCACGTTTGGAGCACTTTTCATGGAAATATACTGTTTTCGCTTTTTGGCGATGATTTGAGACCAAAACGACGATCTGGTGGGCTCAAAAGTGAGATTTTGGCAAAACTTGCTCCGCACGGCCCGAAACATACGTTTTGTTCATATTTCATAGATATGCACTGTTTTCGCTTTTTTGCAATGATTTGAGGTCAGGACGACTATTTTGAGATCTGGTGAGCTCCACAGTGAGATTTTGCCAAAACTTGCTCCGCACGGCCCGAAACGTACGTTTTGTGCATTTTTCAAAAAAATGCACTGTTTTCGCTTTTTTGCGATGATTTGAGACCAAAAAGACGATTTTGAGATCTGGTGAGCTGAAAAGTGAGATTTTGCCAAAACTTGCTCCCCACAGCCCGAAACGCACGTTTTGTGCACTTTTCATAGAAATATACTGTTTTTGCTTTTTGGCGATGATTTGAGACCAAAACGACGATTTTTGAGATCTGGCGAACTCAAGTGAAATTTTGGCAAAACTTGCTCCGCACGAGCAAGAAATATACTGTTTTCGCTTTTTGGCGGTGATTTGAGACCAAAACGACGATCTGCTGGGCTCAAAAGTGAGATTTTGGCAAAACTTGCTCCGCAAGGCCCGAAACGTACGTTTTGTTCATTTTCAATAGAAATCCACTGTTTCGCGTTTTGGCGATAATTTGATATCAGAACGACGACCTTGAGATCTGGTGAGCTCAAAAGTGAGATTTTGCCAAAAGTTGCTCCGCACGGCCCGAAACGTACGCTTTGTTCATTTTTCAAAGAAATGCACTGTTTTCGCTTTTTTGCGATGATTTGAGGTCAGGACGACGATTTTGAGATCTGGTGAGCTCAAAAGTGAGACTTTGCCAAAACTTCCTCCGCACGGCCCAAAACGTACGTTTTGTGCATTTTTGATAGAAATGCACTGTTTTCACTTTTTGGCGATGATTAGAGGTCAGGACGACGATTTTGAGATCTGGTGAGCTGAAAAGTGAGATTTTGCCAAAACTTGCTCCACACAGCCCGAAACGCACGTTTTGTGCACTTTTCGTGGAAATATACTGTTTTCGCTTTTTGGCGATGATTTGAGGTCAGGACGACGATTTTGAGATCTGGTGAGCTCAAAATGAAGATTTTGGCAAAACTTGCTTCGCACGGCCCGAAACGCACGTTTTGTGCATTTTTCATAGAAATGCACTGTTTCGCGTTTTGGCGATAATTTGATACCAGAACGACGACTTTGAGATCTGGTGAGCTCAAAAGTGAGATTTTGCCAAAACTTGCTCCGCACGGCCCGAAACGTACGTTTTGTTCATTTTTCATAGAAATGCACTGTTTTCGCTTTCTTGCGATGATTTGAGGTCAGGACGACGATTTTGATATCTGGTTAGCTCAAAAGTGAGATTTTGCAAAAACTTGCTCCATATTGCCCGAAACGCAAGTTTTGTGTTGTGTACTTTTCATGGAAAAATACTGTTTTTGCTTTTTGGCGATCATTTGAGACCAAAAAGACGATTTTGAGATCTGGTGAGCTTAAAAGTGAGATTTTGGCAAAACTTGCTCCGCACGGCCCGAAACATACGTTTTGTTCATTTTTCATAGAAATGCACTGTTTTCGCTTTTTTGCGATGATTTGAGGTCAGGACGATGATTTTGAGATCTGGTTAGCTCAAAAGTGAGATTTTGCCAAAACTTGCTTCCCACGGCCCGAAACGCACGTTCTGTGCGTTTTCGTAGAAGTGCACTGTTTCCCCTTTTTGGCGATGATTTGAGGTCAGTTTTTCTTTTGCTTTTTGAAGACTTAGATTGTGAAGAAATATAATCATTGGAGGTGATTTTAATTGTCCTCTTGACACTAAGCTGGATAAGAAAGGTGGCGTTATGGTACCTGGAAAAATGGTTATAGACAATATTGAATGTTTCCAAAATGAATTGGGCCTTGTTGACGTTTGGAGAATTAAAAATCCGCAATCTAGAAGTTACACTTGGAGCCAAAAATCTCCACCAATTTTCTGTCGTTTAGATTACTGGCTGATATCAAACAACTTACAGCATGTTGTAAATACAACCGATCATTCCAGCTATAAAAACTGATCATGCGGCAATTGAGCTGAATTGAACCGACTCCAATCAAAACTTAAAGGGGCCCCGGCTTCTGGGAAATGAACGTCTCTCTTCTTGAAGATCCGAATTATCTGGAAGAATTAAAACAAAATATTCCACTTTGGAAAACAACAGGAAGCGAGAATTTATCAGACAAAAGGTGCATCTGCGATTGGATTAGGTATAATATTCGGAACCATGGTGTTTTGTTCTCGAAAAGGAAAGCCAAAGAAAGATCTGCAATGGAAAAAAAATTACAACAAGTATACGAGGAAGCAACTAAAAAATTCGAACAGGACCCTTCCGACTCTAACCTAAATACTCTAAATGAAGCAAAAGAAACTATAGAAAGTTATTATGAGGAAAAACCAAGGGGTGTGTAATTATTCGCGCAAGGGCACGATGGCACGAGCATGGCGAGAGAAGTACAAAATACTTTCTAAATTTAGAGAAGGGTAATCACGTCAAAAAACATATAAGAAAACTATAAATAAGTTGTGCCATTACATCTGATCCTTTTGGGATATGAACGAATAAAAACGGTTTTACCATAGCTTTTACCAATCAAACGTAACAGATCAGGATAAAGAAAATGGAAACGAATTTTTTAATAATTTGAATATACCAAGATTATCAGAAGAACAAAAACAATCTTGTAAAGGAGAAATATTTGTTGAAGAAATTACAGCCATTCTTAACAGTTTTGAGAGTAACAAATCTCCTGGTAATGATGGAATACTAATAGAATTTTACAAAAGTTGCTGAGAATTAATTTATGATCCATTTATGGAATGTGCGAGGAAGTGTTTCAACCACGGCGAAATGTCTAGCTCTCAAAGAAAAGCAATTATAACTCTTATAGAAAAGCAACATAAATATCGAACTCTCATTGAAAATTGGAGGCCAATCTCTCTTGTTAACGTGGATGCAAAAATAATTTCTAAAGTGATTGCTTTAAGATTAAAGAAAGTTTTACCGAATATCATACATCATAATCAAACAGGTTATGTTGAAGATCGCTATATTGGTGAGACTATTCGATCAATTTTCGATATAATGGAATTTACAGACAGTAAGAATATTCCAGGTATCTTGATTTTCATTGACTTTAAAAAAGCTTTCGACTCTTTAGAATGGCATTATCTTTTCAGTTGCCTTGAGGCCTTTAATTTTGGCCCCAATTTTATAAATTGGATCAAAATGTTTTATACAAATTATCAAAGCTGTGTAATAAATAATGGCATGTCATCAGACTATTTTACTTTAGAACGTGGTGTGAGGCAGGGTGATCCCTTGTCCCCCTACCTCTTTATCTTAGCTGTTGAAAGCTTGGCAATCTCCATTCGTCATAATGTTGATATCAAAGGAATTAAAATAGGAAATTATGAAGCCAAGCTATTGCAATACGCAGACGATACCACAGCAACCCTGTCTGATGAAAATTCTGCAAAAAACGCTATTTGAAGAACTAGAAGTATTTAAGAACTTGTGTGGGTTGGAGATAAATAGTTCTAAAACAGAAGGAATGTGGATTGGTTCGCTTACAAGAAAAGACGAAAAACCGTTTGGTATTAAATGGCCAAGTGAACCCATTAAAGCTTTAGGAACCTTTTTTACATATGACCTATCATTATTTTACGAAAAAAACTTTCGAGAGAAGGTTGACAGCATAAAGCAGCTGACAACTATATGGTCATCTAGAGGACTGTCCATTTATGGTAAAGTAACTATAATCAAATCATTACTTCTTCCAAAACTAGTTTTTATATCTTCGGTTCTTTCACCTCCAAGTAAAATCATCAAACAAGTAGACAGCTTGATTTTTTCCTTTTTATGGAATGGAAAGGATAAAGTAACAAGGTTCTCTTCAATAAACAGTTTTGAAGACGGTGGCATTAAAATGACAGATATTGAAAGCTTGGTCAAAGCTGTACGATTAGCTTGGCTAAAACGTATTATCAGCGATAACGAAAGTACGCGGAAATTCTACTTGTTGCATCTCCTACGTAATGTTGGTGGTCTTTTGCTTTTTAAATGTAATTATGCAATGGACTATCTTTCAATTAACTCAGTTTTCTACAGAGAACTTTCAGAATGTTGGTTAGAATTTTGAAATCTCTTTTTAGCAAATAAAAAACGGCTCTGTATAATTTGGAATAACAAAGATATAAGAATAGATGCAAAAACCAGTTTTTTATAAATCTTATTATGACTCGAGGATACGTATCATTAAAGATCTCTTGTTCAATCTCGACAATATAGAATCCTTTAATGTAGTTAATAACATAGTTGAGAAAGCTAATTTTCTTACATGGACAGGTCTTAGGCGCGCAATTCCTTCTTCTTTGAAAATAATAGAGTACACAACCTTTACAGATAATACTTATTTTATAAAGGGAAATGAGATTTTTGACATAGTGGAAAGGAAAACGAAAGACTATTATTCTTTAATAATATCAAATAAAGCACAATTACCTAGTAATGCAAAGAATTTAAAACATAATTTTGGCTTATCTGACGAAGACTTAAAAATTGCTTACAACCTTCCCCACTTAACAGCACAATATAAAGTTTTAAATTCAATACTTTACATCAATGCAAAACTTTTTAAAATTGGATATCTCCAGCATGACAAATGTACTTTCTGCAAGACTGAGCAGGAAACATTATGTCACTTTCTCTTTTACTGTCGACACTCACATATGTTGTGGAAAAATGTTGAACAGTATTATTTAACAATAACAAGGGAATTTCACGGGTTGCGTTTACGAGAGGTTATAATTGGAATAACGATGTGAAAATGTCCCTTGTTAAATTATCTGATATTAATTGGTAAACTGTATTTATGGGATTGCAGAAAGAAACTGGTACTTCCAAACACAAAAGGTTTGAAATTTAAAGTAAGAATTAAACACCAAGTTGAAAAATATATTTCCACTAAGAATAATAAACTAGAAACCTTTTATGAAAAATGGCCAAAACACATTTTCCCCTTTTAATTAAGTTCGTGTGTATGCTTTTGTGTGTATGTTGGTGTGTGTTTTTGTTTTATCTTATGTTGTACAGTAAATAATTGTCAATTTCTCTTTTATCAACATAATTAAGCATTAATACAAGCCTCATTCAGCAATTGCGCGGCTGTTTTTTGCCTGTAATGTATATAATCTGTGAAATCTTGACAATTGTAAGTATGTCTGTTATGGCGGTTGTTGAGAATATTGTAAATTTTTCTTTTTAAGTAGTACTTTGTAAATAAAGTAAAAAATTATAATAATAATAATAATAATAATAATAATAATAATAATAATAATAATAATAATAAAAACTGTTTTCGCTTCTTGGCGATGATTTGAGGCCAGTACGACGATTTTGAGATCTGGTGTGCTCAAAAGTGAGATTTTGCCAAAAGTTGCTCCGCACGGCCCGAAACGTACGTTTTGTGCAGTTTTTACAGAAATGCACTGTTTTCGCTTTTTGGCGATGATTTGAGGTCAGTACGACGATTTTGAAATGCGGTGTGCTGAAAAGTAAGATTTTGCCAAAACTTGCTCTGCACGGCCCCAAACGTGCGTTTTGTGCACTTTTTATGGATATCGCTCTGTTTTTTAGAGTTGGCGATCATTTGAGTCCAGCAGGATGATTTTCAGATCTGGTGTGCTCAAAAGTGAGATTTTTTCTAAAACGTGCTCCGCGCGGCCCCAAAATTTTCATTTTGTGCACTTTTCATATATAGAAATGCACTTTTTTCGCTTTTTGGCGATGATTCGAGGCCAGCACGACGATTTTGAGATCCGGTGTGCTTAAATGTGAGATTTTGCGAAAACGTGCGCCGCACGACCCTAAACGTGCGCTTTACGCAGTTTTCATGCAAATGCACTGCTTTCGCTTTTTGAAGACAGATTGTGAAGAAAATATAATATTGGAAGTGATTTTAACTGTCCTCTTGACTCTAAGCTGGATAAGAAAGGTGGCGTTATGGTACCTAGAAAAATGGTTATAGACAATATTGAATGTTTCCAAAATGAATTGGGCCTTGTTGACGTTTGGAGAATTAAAAATCCGCAATCTAGAAGTTACACTTGGAGCCAAAAATCTCCACCAATTTTCTGTCGTTTAGATTACTGGCTGATATCAAACAACTTACAGCATGTTGTAAATACAACCGATCATTCCACCTATAAAAACTGATCATGCGGCAATTGAGCTGAATTGAACCGACTCCAATCAAAACTTAAAGGGGCCCGGCTTCTGGGAAATGAACGTCTCTCTTCTTGAAGATCCGAATTATCTGGAAGAATTAAAACAAAATATTCCACTTTGGAAAACAACAGGAAGCGAGAATTTATCAGACAAAAGGTGCATCTGCGATTGGATTAAGTATAATATTCGGAACCATGGTGTTTTGTTCTCGAAAAGGAAAGCCAAAGAAAGATCTGCAATGGAAAAAAACTTACAAGTATAGGAGGAAGCAACTAAAAAATTCGAACAGGACCCTTCCGACTCTAACCTAAATACTCTAAATGAAGCAAAAGAAACTCTAGAAAGTTATTATGAGGAAAAAACAAGGGGTGTATAATTATTCGCGCAAGGGCACGATGGCACGAGCATGGCGAGAGAAGTACAAAATAGTTTCTAAATTTATCGAAGCGTAATCACGTCAAAAAACATATAAGAAAACTATTAATAAGTGGTGCCATTGCATCTGATCCTTTTGGGATACTGAACGAACAAAAACGTTTTTACCATAGCTTTTATCAATCAAACGTAACAGATGAGGATAAAGAAAATGGAAACGAATTTTATAATAATTTGAATATTCCAAGATTATCAGAAGAACAAAAACAATCTTGTGAAGGAGAAATATTTGTTGAAGAAATTAAAGCCATTCTTAACAGTTTTGAGAGTAACAAATCTCCTGGTAATGATGGAATACTAATAGAATTTTACAAAAGTTGCTGAGAATTAATTTATGATCCATTTATGGAATGTGCGAGGAAGTGTTTCAACCACGGCGAAATGTCTAGCTCTCAAAGAAAAGCAATTATAACTCTTATAGAAAAGCAACATAAATATCGAACTCTCATTGAAAATTGGAGGCCAATCTCTCTTGTTAACGTGGATGCAAAAATAATTTCTAAAGTGATTGCTTTAAGATTAAAGAAAGTTTTACCGAATATCATACATCATAATCAAACAGGTTATGTTGAAGATCGCTATATTGGTGAGACTATTCGATCAATTTTCGATATAATGGAATTTACAGACAGTAAGAATATTCCAGGTATCTTGATTTTCATTGACTTTAAAAAAGCTTTCGACTCTTTAGAATGGCATTATCTTTTCAGTTGCCTTGAGGCCTTTAATTTTGGCCCCAATTTTATAAATTGGATCAAAATGTTTTATACAAATTATCAAAGCTGTGTAATAAATAATGGCATGTCATCAGACTATTTTACTTTAGAACGTGGTGTGAGGCAGGGTGATCCCTTGTCCCCCTACCTCTTTATCTTAGCTGTTGAAAGCTTGGCAATCTCCATTCGTCATAATGTTGATATCAAAGGAATTAAAATAGGAAATTATGAAGCCAAGCTATTGCAATACGCAGACGATACCACAGCAACCCTGTCTGATGAAAATTCTGCAAAAAACGCTATTTGAAGAACTAGAAGTATTTAAGAACTTGTGTGGGTTGGAGATAAATAGTTCTAAAACAGAAGGAATGTGGATTGGTTCGCTTACAAGAAAAGACGAAAAACCGTTTGGTATTAAATGGCCAAGTGAACCCATTAAAGCTTTAGGAACCTTTTTTACATATGACCTATCATTATTTTACGAAAAAAACTTTCGAGAGAAGGTTGACAGCATAAAGCAGCTGACAACTATATGGTCATCTAGAGGACTGTCCATTTATGGTAAAGTAACTATAATCAAATCATTACTTCTTCCAAAACTAGTTTTTATATCTTCGGTTCTTTCACCTCCAAGTAAAATCATCAAACAAGTAGACAGCTTGATTTTTTCCTTTTTATGGAATGGAAAGGATAAAGTAACAAGGTTCTCTTCAATAAACAGTTTTGAAGACGGTGGCATTAAAATGACAGATATTGAAAGCTTGGTCAAAGCTGTACGATTAGCTTGGCTAAAACGTATTATCAGCGATAACGAAAGTACGCGGAAATTCTACTTGTTGCATCTCCTACGTAATGTTGGTGGTCTTTTGCTTTTTAAATGTAATTATGCAATGGACTATCTTTCAATTAACTCAGTTTTCTACAGAGAACTTTCAGAATGTTGGTTAGAATTTTGAAATCTCTTTTTAGCAAATAAAAAACGGCTCTGTATAATTTGGAATAACAAAGATATAAGAATAGATGCAAAAACCAGTTTTTTATAAATCTTATTATGACTCGAGGATACGTATCATTAAAGATCTCTTGTTCAATCTCGACAATATAGAATCCTTTAATGTAGTTAATAACATAGTTGAGAAAGCTAATTTTCTTACATGGACAGGTCTTAGGCGCGCAATTCCTTCTTCTTTGAAAATAATAGAGTACACAACCTTTACAGATAATACTTATTTTATAAAGGGAAATGAGATTTTTGACATAGTGGAAAGGAAAACGAAAGACTATTATTCTTTAATAATATCAAATAAAGCACAATTACCTAGTAATGCAAAGAATTTAAAACATAATTTTGGCTTATCTGACGAAGACTTAAAAATTGCTTACAACCTTCCCCACTTAACAGCACAATATAAAGTTTTAAATTCAATACTTTACATCAATGCAAAACTTTTTAAAATTGGATATCTCCAGCATGACAAATGTACTTTCTGCAAGACTGAGCAGGAAACATTATGTCACTTTCTCTTTTACTGTCGACACTCACATATGTTGTGGAAAAATGTTGAACAGTATTATTTAACAATAACAAGGGAATTTCACGGGTTGCGTTTACGAGAGGTTATAATTGGAATAACGATGTGAAAATGTCCCTTGTTAAATTATCTGATATTAATTGGTAAACTGTATTTATGGGATTGCAGAAAGAAACTGGTACTTCCAAACACAAAAGGTTTGAAATTTAAAGTAAGAATTAAACACCAAGTTGAAAAATATATTTCCACTAAGAATAATAAACTAGAAACCTTTTATGAAAAATGGCCAAAACACATTTTCCCCTTTTAATTAAGTTCGTGTGTATGCTTTTGTGTGTATGTTGGTGTGTGTTTTTGTTTTATCTTATGTTGTACAGTAAATAATTGTCAATTTCTCTTTTATCAACATAATTAAGCATTAATACAAGCCTCATTCAGCAATTGCGCGGCTGTTTTTTGCCTGTAATGTATATAATCTGTGAAATCTTGACAATTGTAAGTATGTCTGTTATGGCGGTTGTTGAGAATATTGTAAATTTTTCTTTTTAAGTAGTACTTTGTAAATAAAGTAAAAAATTATAATAATAATAATAATAATAATAATAATAATAATAATAATAATAATAAAAACTGTTTTCGCTTCTTGGCGATGATTTGAGGCCAGTACGACGATTTTGAGATCTGGTGTGCTCAAAAGTGAGATTTTGCCAAAAGTTGCTCCGCACGGCCCGAAACGTACGTTTTGTGCAGTTTTTACAGAAATGCACTGTTTTCGCTTTTTGGCGATGATTTGAGGTCAGTACGACGATTTTGAAATGCGGTGTGCTGAAAAGTAAGATTTTGCCAAAACTTGCTCTGCACGGCCCCAAACGTGCGTTTTGTGCACTTTTTATGGATATCGCTCTGTTTTTTAGAGTTGGCGATCATTTGAGTCCAGCAGGATGATTTTCAGATCTGGTGTGCTCAAAAGTGAGATTTTTTCTAAAACGTGCTCCGCGCGGCCCCAAAATTTTCATTTTGTGCACTTTTCATATATAGAAATGCACTTTTTTCGCTTTTTGGCGATGATTCGAGGCCAGCACGACGATTTTGAGATCCGGTGTGCTTAAATGTGAGATTTTGCGAAAACGTGCGCCGCACGACCCTAAACGTGCGCTTTACGCAGTTTTCATGCAAATGCACTGCTTTCGCTTTTTGAAGACAGATTGTGAAGAAAATATAATATTGGAAGTGATTTTAACTGTCCTCTTGACTCTAAGCTGGATAAGAAAGGTGGCGTTATGGTACCTAGAAAAATGGTTATAGACAATATTGAATGTTTCCAAAATGAATTGGGCCTTGTTGACGTTTGGAGAATTAAAAATCCGCAATCTAGAAGTTACACTTGGAGCCAAAAATCTCCACCAATTTTCTGTCGTTTAGATTACTGGCTGATATCAAACAACTTACAGCATGTTGTAAATACAACCGATCATTCCACCTATAAAAACTGATCATGCGGCAATTGAGCTGAATTGAACCGACTCCAATCAAAACTGAAAGGGGCCCGGCTTCTGGGAAATGAACGTCTCTCTTCTTGAAGATCCGAATTATCTGGAAGAATTAAAACAAAATATTCCACTTTGGAAAACAACAGGAAGCGAGAATTTATCAGACAAAAGGTGCATCTGCGATTGGATTAAGTATAATATTCGGAACCATGGTGTTTTGTTCTCGAAAAGGAAAGCCAAAGAAAGATCTGCAATGGAAAAAAACTTACAAGTATAGGAGGAAGCAACTAAAAAATTCGAACAGGACCCTTCCGACTCTAACCTAAATACTCTAAATGAAGCAAAAGAAACTCTAGAAAGTTATTATGAGGAAAAAACAAGGGGTGTATAATTATTCGCGCAAGGGCACGATGGCACGAGCATGGCGAGAGAAGTACAAAATAGTTTCTAAATTTATCGAAGCGTAATCACGTCAAAAAACATATAAGAAAACTATTAATAAGTGGTGCCATTGCATCTGATCCTTTTGGGATACTGAACGAACAAAAACGTTTTTACCATAGCTTTTATCAATCAAACGTAACAGATGAGGATAAAGAAAATGGAAACGAATTTTATAATAATTTGAATATTCCAAGATTATCAGAAGAACAAAAACAATCTTGTGAAGGAGAAATATTTGTTGAAGAAATTAAAGCCATTCTTAACAGTTTTGAGAGTAACAAATCTCCTGGTAATGATGGAATACTAATAGAATTTTACAAAAGTTGCTGAGAATTATTTTGTGATCCATTTATGGAATGTGTGAGGGAGTGTTTCAACCACGGCGAAATGTCTAGCTCTCAAAGAAAAGCAATTATAACTCTTATAGAAAAGCAACATAAATATCGAACTCTCATTGAAAATTGGAGGCCAATCTCTCTTATTAACGTGGATGCAAAAATAATTTCAAAAGTGATTGCTTTAAGATTAAAGAAAGTTTTACCGAATATTATACGTCATAATCAAACAGGTTATGTTGAATATCGCTATATTGGTGAGACTATTCGATCAATTTTCGATATAATGGAATTTACAGACAGTAAGAATATTCCAGGTATCTTGATTTTCATTGACTTAAAAAAAGCTTATCTTAGCTGTTGAAAGCTTGGCAATCTCCATTCGTCAAAATGTTGATATCAAAGGAATTAAAATAGGAAATTATGAAGCCAAGCTATGGCAATACCCAAACGGTACCACAGCAACCCTGTCTGATGAAAATTCTGCAAAAACGGTACGTGAAGAACTAGAAGTATTTAAGAACTTGAGTGGGTTGGAGATAAATAGTTCTAAAACAGAAGGAATGCGGATTGGTTCGCTTAAAAAAAGACGAAAAACTGTTCGGTATTAAATGGCCAAGTGAACCCATTAAAGCTTTAGGAACCTTTTTTACATATGACCTATCATTATTTTGCTAAAAAAAACTTTCAAGAGAAGGTTGACAGCATAAAGCAGCTCACAAATATATGGTCATCTAAAAGACTGTCCATTTATGATAAAGTAACTATAATCAAATCATTACTTCTTCCAAAACTAGTTTTTATATCTTCGGTTCTTTCACCTTCAAGTAAAATCATCAAACAAGTAGACAGTTTGATTTTCTCCTTTTTATGGAATGGAAAGGATAAAGTAACAAGGCTCTCTTCAATAAACAGTTATGAAGACGGTGGCATTAAAATGACAGATATTGAAAGCTTGGTCAAAGCTGTATAAGCTTCGCTAAAACGTATTATCAGCGATAACGAAAGTACGTAGAAATTCTACTTGTTTCATCTCCTACGTAATGTTGGTGGTCTTTTGCTTTTTAAATGTAATTATGAAATGGACGATAGTTTAATTAACTCAGTAAAACGATCCTATAGTAAAAAACAAATGTAGTCTATTAAAAATAAAGCGAAGGATTGCAAGGACTGAAGTGGATTACAGTTTAGCTTGATATCAAAGTTGCCTTTTTTTGCTGGAGAGGCAGTGTCAATCGTGACATTTATCTGAAACCAAAATGCGTGCGTTATAACGGCTTAGTCTAATTTGAGCTGCTTTACTTCGTTCCATTTGCTTAGACAACGTTTGTAACGTGGAAAACTAAATTGCTTGTTTGTCATAACTTAGGAGATATTTGTTGGCTCCTAGGAGAAAACTTACGGAGCCTCTTCGTCAATATTTCGGGCATAATAGGTTTTAGCCGTCGCACGTCGTGAATACTCTTCGTAAATGCACAGTAATGATACTGTCCCGCCAAAATGACAAAATGTCGCTTAGCTTATTTAAACGTTATATCGCCAAATGGCACAAAATATACACCTTGGTTGGATAAAAATATCTCAAAGTACAAAACAAAAGAAGTAGTTTATTGCTAAATCACAGGATTGCAAGGATTGAAGTGGATTACAGTTTAGCTGGAAATCAAGGTTTTCTTTGTTTGCTGGAGAGGCAGTGTCAATCGTGAAATTTATCTTAAACCAGAATGCGTGCGTTATAACGGCCCAGTCTATTTTGAGCTGCTTTACTTCATTCCATTTGCTTAGTCAATGTTTTGTAAGATAGAAAGCTAAACGGTTTGCATGTCATAACTTTTGAGTAAATTGTTGGCTCCCAGTAGAAAAATTACGGAGCATCTTCGTCCATGTTTCGTTAATTTTCGGTTTTAGCCTCGCACTTCGTGAATACTCTTCGTAAATACATATTCATGACAATGTCTCGCCGAAATGGTAATTTGTGGCTTACCTTATTTCCACTTTACATCGCCAAATGGCACAAAATATACAACTTAGTTGGATAAAAAGATCCTATAGTACAAAACAAATGTAGTCTTTTAGAGATAAAGCGCAGGATTGCAAGGATTGAAGTGGATTACAGTTTAGCTTGATTTCAAAGTTGGCTTTGTTTGCTGTAGAGGCATTGTCAATCGTGACATTTATCTGAAACCAAAATGCGTGCGTTTTAACGGCTCAGTCTATTTTGGGCCGCTTTACTTTGTTGCATTTGCTTAGCTAATGTTTGTAAGATGGAAAAATCAATTGTTTGATTGTTATAACTTATGCGAAATTTGTTCGCTCCTAGGAGAAAAATTACGGAGCCTCTTCGTAAATATTTCGGGAATTTTCGGTTTTAGCCATCGCACTTCGTGAATAGTCTTCGTAAATGCATACTGATGAGATTGTCCGACCGAAATGGCAAAATGTCGCTATGGTTATTTCCACGTTATATCTTCAAATGGCACAAAATATACAACTTACTTGGACAAAAAGATCCTATATTACAAAACAAATGTAGTCTTTTAGAGATAAAGCGCAGGATTGCAAGGATTGAAGTTGATTACAGTTTTGCTGGAAATCAAAGTTGCCTTTGTTTGCTGTAGAGGCAGTGTCAATAGTCGCATTTATCTGAAACCAAAATGCGTGCGTTATAACGGCTCAGTTTATATTGAGCTTCTTACTTCGTTGCATTTGCTAAGTTAATGTTTGTAAGGTGGAAAAATAAATTGTTTCTTTGTCATAACTTATGAGTCATTTGTTGGCTGCTAGGAGAACAATTACGGAGCCTCTTCGTCAATATTTCGGGCATTTTCGGTTTTAGCTATCGCACTTCGTGAATACTTTTCGTAAATGCATACTAATGACACTGTTCCGCCGAAATGGCAAAATGTCGCTTAACTTATTTCCACGTTATATCTTCAAATGACACAACATATACAACTTACTTGGACAAAAAGATCCTATAGTACAAAACAAATGTAGTCTTTTAGAGATAAAGAGGAGGATTGCAATGATTGAAGTGGATTACAGTTTAGCTGGAAACCAAAATTGCCTTTGTTTGCTGGAGAGGCAGTGTCAATCGTGACATTTATCTGAAACCAAAATGCGTGCGTTATAACGGCTCAGTCTATTTTGAGCTGCTTTACTTCGTTCCATTTGCTTAGACAACGTTTGTAACGTAGAAAACTAAATTGTCATAACTTAGGAGATATTTGTTGGCTCCTAAAAGAAACATTACGGAGCCTCTTCGTCAATATTTCGGGCATTATCGGTTTTAGCCGTCGTACGTTGTGACTACTCTTCGTAAATGCATAGTAATGACACTGTCCCGCCAAAATGACAAAATGTCGCTTAGCTTATTTCCACGTTATATCGCCAAATGACACAAAATATACAACTTGGTTGGATAAAAATATCTCAAAGTACAAAACAAAAGAAGTAGTTTATTGCTAAATCGCAGGATTGCAAGGCTTGAAGTTGATTACAGTTTAGCTGGAAATCAAGGTTTTCTTTGTTTGCTGGAGAGGCAGTGTCAATCGTGACTTTTATGTCAAACCAGAATGCGTACGTTATAACGGCTCAGTCTATTTTGAGCTGCTTTACTTCATTCCATTTGCTTAGTCAATGTTTTGTAAGACAGAAAGCTAAACGGTTTGCATGTCATAACTTTTGAGTAAATTGTTGGCTTCCAGGAGAAAAATTACGGGGCCTCTTCGTCAATATTTCGGGCATTTTCGGTTTTAGCCATCGAACTTCCTGAATACTCTTCGTAAATGCATACTAATGACACTGTTCCGCCGAAATAACAATTTGTGGCTCAGCTTATTTCCACTTTACATCGTCATATGGCACAAAATATACAACTTGGTTGGATAAAAATATTCCATAGTACAAAATAAAAGTAGTCTTTTAGAGATAAAGCCCAGGATTGCAAGGATTGAAGTGGTTTATAGTTTTGCTGGAAATCAAAGTTGCCTTTGTTTGCTGTAGAGGCAGAGTCAAACGTCGCATTTATCTGAAACCAAAATGCGTGCGTTATAATGCCTCAGTTTATTTTGAGGTTCTTTACTTCGTAGACTGAACCGTTACAACGCACGCATTTTGGTTTCAGATAAATGTCATGATTGACACTGCCTCTCCAGCAAACGAAAGCAACTTTGGTTTCCAGCTGAACTGTAATCCACTTCAATCCTTGCAATCCTGCGGTTTGTCTCCAAACTTCTATTTTTATTTCGTACTATAGTGTCTTTTTATCGAAGTAAGTTGTATATTTTGTGCCATTTGGCGATATAACGTGGAAATAAGCTTAGCGACATTTTGCCATTTGGGTGGGACAATCTCATCAGTATGCATTTACGAAGACTATTCACGAAGTGCGACGGCTAAAACCGAAAATTCCCGAAATATTTACGAAGAGGCTGCGTAATTTTTCTCCTAGGAGCGAACAAATTTCTCATAAGTTATAACAAACAATTGATTTTACCATGTTACAAACATTAGCTAAGCAAATGCAACAAAGTAAAGCGGCCCAAAATAGACTGAGCCGTTAAAATGCACGCATTTTTATTTCAGATAATTGTCACGATTGACGCTGCCTCTCCAGCAAAAAAAGTCAACTTTGATATCAAGCTAAACTATAATCCACTTCAATCCTTGCAATCCTGCGCTTTATTTTTAATAGACTACATTTGTTTTTTACTATAGGATATTTTTACTGAGTTAATTAAACGATCGTCCATTTCATAATTACATTTAAAAAGCAAAAGACCACCAACATTACGTAGGAGATGAAACAAGTAGAATTTCCACGTACTTTCGTTATCGCTGAAAATACGTTTTAGCCAAGCTTATACAGCTTTGACCAAGCTTTCAATATCTGTCATTTTAATGCCACCGTCTTCATAACTGTTTATTGAAGAGAGCCTTGTTACTTTATCCTTTCCATTCCATAAAAAGGAGAAACTCAAACTGTCTACTTGTTTGATGATTTTACTTGAAAAAAATGGACAGTCCTCTAGTTGACCATATATTTGTGAGCTGCTTTATGCTGTCAACCTTCCCTTGAAAGTTTTTTTTCGTAAAATAATGATAGGTCATATGTAAAAAAAGTTCCTAAAGCTTTAATGGTTCACTTGGCCATTTAATACCGAACAGTTTTTCGTCTTCTTTTTAAGCGAAGCAATCCACATTCCTTCTGTTTTAGAACTATTTATCTCCAACATACTCAAGTTCTTAAAATCTTCTAGTTCTTCACACACCGTTTTTGCAGAATTTTCATCAGACAGGGTTGCTGTTGTATTGTCTGCGTATTGCAATAGCTTGGCTTCATAATTTCCTATTTAAATTCCTTCGATATCAACATTTTGACGAATGGAGATTACCAAGCTTTCAACAGCTAAGATAAGCTTTTTTTAAATCAATGAAAATCAAGATACCTGGAATATTCTTACTGTCTGTAAATTCCATTATATCGAAAATTGATCGAATAGTCTCACGAATATAGCGATATTCAACATAACCTGTTTGATTATGATGTATGATATTCGGTAAAACTTTCTTTAATCTTAAAGCAATCACTTTTGAAATTATTTTTGCATCCACGTTAATAAGAGAGATTGGCCTCCAATTTTCAATGAGAGGTCGATATTCATGTTGCTTTTCTATAAGAGTTATAATTGCTTTTCTTTGAGAGCTAGACATTTCGCCGTGGTTGAAACACTTCCTCGCACATTCCATAAATGGATCATAAATTAATTCTCAGCAACTTTTGAAAAATTCTATTAGTATTCCATCATTACCAGGAGATTTGTTACTCTCAAAACTGTTAAGAATGGCTGTAATTTCTTCAACAAATATTTCTCCTTCACAAGATTGTTTGTGTTCTTCTGATAATCTTGGTATATTCAAATTATTAAAAAATTCGTTTCCATTTTCTTTATCCTCATCTGTTACGTTTGATTGGTAAAAGCTATGGTAAAACCGTTTTTATTCGTTCAGTATCCCAAAAGGATCAGATGTAATGGCACAACTTATTTATAGTTTTCTTATATGTTTTTTGACGTGATTACGCTTCTCTAAATTTAGAAAGTATTTTGTACTTCTCTCGCCATGCTCGTGCCATCGTGCCCTTGCGCGAATAATTACACACCCCTTGGTTTTTCCTCATAATAACTTTCTAGAGTTTCTTTTGCTTCATTTAGAGTATTTAGGTTAAAGTCGGAAGGGTCCAGTTCGAATTTTTTAGTTGCTTCCTCGTATACTTGTTGTAATTTTTTTTCCATTGCAGATCTTTCTTTGGCTTTCCTTTTCCAGAACAAAACACCATGGTTCCGAATATTATACTTATTCAAATCCCAGATGCACCTTTTGTCTGATAAATTCTCGCTTATTGTTGTTTTCCAAAGTGGAATATTTTGTTTTAATTCTTCCAGATAATTCGGATCTTCAAGAAGAGACGTTCATTTTCCAGAAGCTGGGCCCCTTTAAGTTTTGATTTGAGTCGGTTCAATTCAGCTCAATTGCTGCATGAACAGTTTTTATAGCTGGAATGATCGGTTGTATTTACAACATCCTGTAAGTTGTTTGATATCAGCCAGTAATCTAAACGACAGAAAATTGGTGGTGATTTTTGGCTCTAAGTGTAACTTCTAGATTGCGGATTTTTAATTCTCCAAACGTCAACAAGGCCCAATTCATTTTGGAAACATTCAATATTGTCTATAACATTTTTTTAGGTACCATAACGCCACCTTTCTTATCCAGCTTAGAGTCAAGAGGACAGTTAAAATCACCTCCATTGATTATATTTCTTCAAAATCTAAGTCTTCAAAAAGCGAAAAAAAAACTGACCTCAAATCATCGCCAAAAAGGGAAAAACGTGCACTTCTACGAAAACGCACAAAACGCACGTTTGGGGCTGTGCGGAGCACATTTTGGCAAAATCTTACTTCCGAGCACACCAGATCTCAAAATCGTCGCACTGGTCTCAAATCATCGCCAACAAGCGAAACAGTGCATTTCTATGAAAAATGCACAAAACGTACGTTTCGGGCCGTGCGGATCAAGTTTTGCAAAAATCTCACTTTTGAGCTCACCAGATCTCAAAATCGTCGTCCTGACCTCAAATCATCGCAAAAAAGAGAAAACAGTGCATTTCTATGAAAAATGCACAAAACATGCGTTTTGGGCCGTGCGGAGCAAGTTTTGCCAAAATCTCACTTTTGAACTCACCAGATCTCAAAATCGTCGTTTTGGTCTCAAATCATCGCCAAAACGCGAAACAGTGCATTTCTATGAAAAATGCACAAAACATGCGTTTCGGGCCGTGCGAAGCAAGTTTTTCCAAAATCTCACTTGAGCTCACCAGATCTCAAAATCGTCGTTTTGGTCTCAAATCATCGCCAAAAAGCGAAAACAGTATGTTTCCATGAAAAGTGCACAAAACGTGCGTTTCGGGCAGTGCGGAACAAGTTTTGGCAAAATCTCACGTTTGAGCTAACCAGATCTCAAAATCGTCGTTTTGGTCTCAAATCATCGCCAAAAACCGAAAACAGTGCATTTCTATGATAAATGAAGAAAATGTACGTTTCCGGCAGTGCGGAGCAAGTTTTGGCAAAATCTCACTTTTGAGCTCACCAGATCTCAAAGTCGTCGTTCTGGTCTCAAATCATCGCAAAACGCTAAAACAGTACATTTCTATGAAAAACGCACAAAACGTACGTTTCGCGCCGTGCGGACCAAGTTTTTACAAAATCTCACTTTTGAGCTCACCAGATCGTCGTTTTGGTCTCAAATCATCGCAAAAAGCGAAAACAGTATATTTCCATGAAAAGTGCTCAAAACGTGCGTTTTGGGCCGTGCAGAGCAAGTTTTGGCAAAATCTCACTTTTGAGCTCACAAGGTGTCAAAATTGTCGTTCTGGTCTCAAATCATCGCCAAAAAGCGAAAACAGTATATTTCCACGAAAAGTGCACAAAACGTGCGTTTCGGGCCGTGCGGAGCAAGTTTTGCCAAAATCTCACTTTTAAGCTCACCAGATCTTAAAATCGTCGTTCTGGTATCAAATTATCACCAAAACGCGAAACAGTGCATTTCTATGAAAAATGGACAAAACGTGTGTTTCGGGCCGTGCGAAGCAAGTTTTGGCAAAATCTCACTTTTGAGCTCACCAGATCTCAAAATCGTCGTTCTGGTATCAAATTATCACCAAAACGCGAAACAGTGCATTTCTATGAAAAATGGACAAAACGTGTGTTTCGGGCCGTGCGAAGCAAGTTTTGGCAAAATCTCACTTTTGAGCTCACCAGATCTCAAAATCGTCGTTTTGGTCTCAAATCATCGCCAAAACGCGAAACAGTGCATTTCTATGAAAAATGCACAAAACGTGCGTTTCGAGCCTTGGGAAGCAAGTTTTGCCAAAATCTCACTTTTGAGCTAACCAGATCTCAAAATCGTCGAACTGGTCTCAAATCATCGCAAAACGCGAAAACAGTACATTTCTATGAAAAATGCACAAAACGTGGGGACTTGCTGTTTTCTTTTTCGTTTTCTTTACAGGCGCTTGGAAATAGCTCTCGCTGTCTGTTGTAAGGGCACTTGCTGTTTTCTCCTTTGCCTTCTTTACAGGTTCGTAGTCGCTCTCTTTTGGCAAAATCTTCATTTTGAGCTCACCAGAGCTCAAAATCGTCGTCCTGACCACAAATCATCGGAAAAAAGCAAAAACAGTGCATTTCTATCAAAAGTGCACAAATTGCACGTTTGGGTCCATGCGGAGAAAGTTTTGGCAAAATCTCACTTTTGAACACACCAGATCTCAAAATCGTCGTTTCGGTCTCAAATCATCGCAAAAAAGCGGAAACAGTGCATTTCTATGAAAAATGAACAAAACGTACGTTTCGGGCCGTGCGGAGCAAGTTTTGGCAAAATCTCACTTTTCAGCTCACCAGATCTCAAAGTCGTCGTTCTGGTATCAAATTATCGCCAAAACGCGAAACAGTGCATTTCTATGAAAAATGCACAAAACGTGCGTTTCGGGCCGTGCGGAGCAAGTTTTGCCAAAATCTCACTTTTGAGCTCACCAGTTCGTCGTTTTGGTCTCAAATCATCGCCAAAAAGCGAAAACAGTATATTTCCATGAAAAGTGTTCAAAACGTGCGTTTTGGGCCGTGCGGAGCAAGTTTTGGCAAAATCTCACTTTTGAGCTAACCAGATCTCAAAATCGTCGTCCTGACCTCAAATCATCGCAAAAAAGCGAAAACAGTGCATTTCTATGATAAATGCACAAAACGTATGTTTCGAGCCGTGCGGAGGAAGTTTTGCCAAAATCTCACTTTTGAGCTCACCAGATCTCAAAATCGTCGTCCTGACCTCAAATTATTGCCAAAAAGCGAAAACAGTGCATTTCTATGAAAAATGAACAAAACGTACGTTTCGGGCCGTGCGGACCAAGTTTTGCCAAAATCTCACTTTTGAGCTCACCAGATCTCAAAATCGTCTTTTTGGTCTCAAATCATCGCCAAAAAGCGAAAACAGTATATTTCCATGAAAAGTACACAACACAAAACATGCGTTTCGAGCAATGCGGAGCGAGTTTTTGCAAAATCTCACTTTTCAGCTCACTAGATCTCAAAATCGTCGTCCTGACCTCAAATTATTGCCAAAAAGCGAAAACAGTGCATTTCTATGAAAAATGAACAAAACGTACGTTTCGGGCCGTGCGGACCAAGTTTTGCCAAAATCTCACTTTTGAGCTCACCAGATCTCAAAATCGTCGTTTTGGTCTCAAATCATCGCCAAAACGCGAAACAGTGCATTTCTATGAAAAATGCACAAAACATGCGTTTCGGGCCGTGCGAAGCAAGTTTTGCCAAAATCTCACTTGAGCTCAGCAGATCTCAAAATCGTCGTTTTGATCTGAAATCATCGCCAAAGAGCGAAAACAGTATATTTCCATGAAAAGTGCACAAAACGTGCGTTTCGGGCTGTGGGGAGCAAGTTTTGGCAAAATCTCACTTTTCAGCTCACCAGATCTCAAAATCGTCCTTTTGGTCTCAAATCATCGCCAAAAAGCAAAAACAGTATACTTCCATGAAAAGTGCACAAAACGTGCGTTTCGGGCCGTGCGGAGCAAGTTTTGGCAAAATCTCACTTTAGAGCTCACCACATCTCAAAATCGTCGTCCTGACTTCAAATCATCGCAAAAAAGCGAAAACAGTGCATTTCTTTAAAAAATGCACAAAACGTACGTTTCGGGCCGTGCGGAGCCAGTTTTGGCAAAGCCTCACTTTTGAGCTAACGAGATGTCAAAATCGTCGTCCTGGCCTCAAATCATCGCCAAAACGCAAAACAGTGCATTTCTATGAAAAATGCACAAAACGTGCGTTTCGGGCCGTGCGAAGCAAGTTTTGGCAAAATCTTCATTTTGAGCTCACCAGATCTCAAAATCGTCGTCCTGACTTCAAATCATCGCAGAAAGGCGAAAACAGTGCCTTTCTATGAAAAATAAACAAAACGTACGTTTCGGGCCGTGCGGAGCAAGTCTTGCCAAAATCTCACTTTTGAGCTCACCAGATCTCAAAATCGTCGTTTTGGTCTCAAATCATCGCAAAAAAGCGAAAACAGTGCATTTCTATGAAAAATGAACAAAACGTACGTTTCGGGCCGTGCGGAGCAAGTTTTGGCATAATCTCACTTTTGAGCTCACCAGATCTCGAAGTCGTCGTTCTGGTAACAAATTATCGCCAAAACGTGAAACAGTGCATTTCTATGTAAAATGCACAAAACGTGCGTTTCGGGCCGTGCGAAGCAACTTTTCGCAAAATCTTCATTTTGAGCTCACCAGATCTCAAAGTCGTCGTTCTGGTATCAAATTATCGCCAAAACGCGAAACAGTGCATTTCTATGAAAAATGCACAAAACGTGCGTTTCGGGCCGTGCGGAGCAAGTTTTGCCAAAATCTCACTTTTGAGCTCACCAGTTCGTCGTTTTGGTCTCAAATCATCGCCAAAAAGCGAAAACAGTATATTTCCATGAAAAGTGTTCAAAACGTGCGTTTTGGGCCGTGCGGAGCAAGTTTTGGCAAAATCTCACTTTTGAGCTAACCAGATCTCAAAATCGTCGTCCTGACCTCAAATCATCGCAAAAAAGCGAAAACAGTGCATTTCTATGATAAATGCACAAAACGTATGTTTCGAGCCGTGCGGAGGAAGTTTTGCCAAAATCTCACTTTTGAGCTCACCAGATCTCAAAATCGTCGTCCTGACCTCAAATTATTGCCAAAAAGCGAAAACAGTGCATTTCTATGAAAAATGAACAAAACGTACGTTTCGGGCCGTGCGGACCAAGTTTTGCCAAAATCTCACTTTTGAGCTCACCAGATCTCAAAATCGTCTTTTTGGTCTCAAATCATCGCCAAAAAGCGAAAACAGTATATTTCCATGAAAAGTACACAACACAAAACATGCGTTTCGAGCAATGCGGAGCGAGTTTTTGCAAAATCTCACTTTTCAGCTCACTAGATCTCAAAATCGTCGTCCTGACCTCAAATTATTGCCAAAAAGCGAAAACAGTGCATTTCTATGAAAAATGAACAAAACGTACGTTTCGGGCCGTGCGGACCAAGTTTTGCCAAAATCTCACTTTTGAGCTCACCAGATCTCAAAATCGTCGTTTTGGTCTCAAATCATCGCCAAAACGCGAAACAGTGCATTTCTATGAAAAATGCACAAAACATGCGTTTCGGGCCGTGCGAAGCAAGTTTTGCCAAAATCTCACTTGAGCTCAGCAGATCTCAAAATCGTCGTTTTGATCTGAAATCATCGCCAAAGAGCGAAAACAGTATATTTCCATGAAAAGTGCACAAAACGTGCGTTTCGGGCTGTGGGGAGCAAGTTTTGGCAAAATCTCACTTTTCAGCTCACCAGATCTCAAAATCGTCCTTTTGGTCTCAAATCATCGCCAAAAAGCAAAAACAGTATACTTCCATGAAAAGTGCACAAAACGTGCGTTTCAAGCCGTGCGGAGCAAGTTTTGGCAAAATCTCACTTTAGAGCTCACCAGATCTCAAAATCGTCGTCCTGACTTCAAATCATCGCAAAAAAGCGAAAACAGTGCATTTCTTTAAAAAATGCACAAAACGTACGTTTCGGGCCGTGCGGAGCCAGTTTTGGCAAAGCCTCACTTTTGAGCTAACGAGATGTCAAAATCGTCGTCCTGGCCTCAAATCATCGCCAAAACGCAAAACAGTGCATTTCTATGAAAAATGCACAAAACGTGCGTTTCGGACCGTGCGAAGCAAGTTTTGGCAAAATCTTCATTTTGAGCTCACCAGATCTCAAAATCGTCGTCCTGACTTCAAATCATCGCAGAAAGGCGAAAACAGTGCCTTTCTATGAAAAATAAACAAAACGTACGTTTCGGGCCGTGCGGAGCAAGTCTTGCCAAAATCTCACTTTTGAGCTCACCAGATCTCAAAATCGTCGTTTTGGTCTCAAATCATCGCAAAAAAGCGAAAACAGTGTATTTCTATGAAAAATGAACAAAACGTACGTTTCGGGCCGTGCGGAGCAAGTTTTGGCATAATCTCACTTTTGAGCTCACCAGATCTCGAAGTCGTCGTTCTGGTAACAAATTATCGCCAAAACGTGAAACAGTGCATTTCTATGTAAAATGCACAAAACGTGCGTTTCGGGCCGTGCGAAGCAACTTTTCGCAAAATCTTCATTTTGAGCTCACCAGATCTCAAAATCGTCGTCCTGACCTCAAATCATCGCAGAAAAGCGAAAACAGTGCCTTTCTATCAAAAATGAACAAAACGTACGTTTCGGGCCGTGGGAAGCAAGTTTTGCCAAAATCTCACTTTTGAGCTAACCAGATCTCAAAATCGTCGAACTGGTCTCAAATCAACGCAAAACGCGAAAACAGTATATTTCTATGAAAAATGCACAAAACGTACGTTTCGCGCCGTGCGGAACAAGTTTAGGCAAAATCTCACTTTAGAGCTCACTAGATCTCAAAATCGTAGTTCTGGTCTCAAATCATCGCCAAAACGCGTAACAGTGCATTTCTATGAAAAATGCACAAAACGTGCGTTTCGGGCCGTGCGAAGCAAGTTTTGGCAAAATCTCACTTTTGAGCTCACCAGATCTCAAAATCGTCGTCCTGACCTCAAATCATCGCAGAAAAGCGAAAACAGTGCCTTTCTATGAAAAATGAACAAAACGTACGTTTCGGGCCGTGGGAAGCAAGTTTTGCCAAAATCTCACTTTTGAGCTAACCAGATCTCAAAATCGTCGAACTGGTCTCAAATCAACGCAAAACGCGAAAACAGTATATTTCTATGAAAAATGCACAAAACGTACGTTTCGCGCCGTGCGGAACAAGTTTAGGCAAAATCTCACTTTAGAGCTCACTAGATCTCAAAATCGTAGTTCTGGTCTCAAATCATCGCCAAAACGCGTAACAGTGCATTTCTATGAAAAATGCACAAAACGTGCGTTTCGGACCGTGCGAAGCAAGTTTTGGCAAAATCTCACTTTTGAGCTCACCAGATCTCAAAATCGTCGTCCTGACCTCAAATCATCGCAAAAAAGCGAAAACAGTGCATTTCTATGAAAAATGAACAAAACGTACGTTTCGGGCCGTGCGGAGCAAGTTTTGCCAAAATCTCACTTTTGAGCTCACCAGATCTCAAAATCGTCGTTTTGGTCTCAAATCATCGCCAAAACGCGAGACAGTGCATTTCTATGAAAAATGAACAAAACGTGCGCTTCGAGCCGTGGGAAGCAAGTGATGATTTTGCCAAAATCTCACTTTTGAGCTAACCAGATCTCAAAATCGTCGAACTGGTCTCAAGTCATCGCAAAACGCAAAAACAGTATTTTTCTATGAAAAATGCACAAAACGTACGTTTCGCGCCGTGCGGAGCAAGTTTTGGCAAAATCTCACTTTAGAGCTCACTAGATCTCAAAATCGTCGTTCTAGTATCAAATCATCGCCAAAACGGGAAACAGTGCATTTCTATGAAAAATGCACAAAACGTGCGTTTCGGGCCGTGCTAAGCAAGTTTTGGCAAAATCTTCATTTTGAGCTCACCAGATCTCAAAATCGTCGTCCTGACTTCAAATCATCGCAAAAAAGCGAAAACAGTGCATTTCTATGAAAAATGCACAAAACGTACGTTTCGGGCCGTGCGGAGCCAGTTTTGGCAAAGCCTCACTTTTGAGCTCACCAGATCTCAAAATCGTCGTTCTGGTCTCAAATCATCGCCAAAACGCGAAAACAGTGCATTTCTATGAAAAATGCACAAAACGTACGTTTCGGGCCGTGCGGAGCCAGTTTTGGCAAAGCCTCACTTATGAGTTCACGTGAGCTCAAAATCGACGTACTGGCCTCAAATCATGGCCGAAAAGCGAAAAGAGTGTATTTCTATGAAAAGCGCACAAAACGCACGTTTGGCGCCGTACGGAGCAAGTTTTGGCAAAATCTCACTTTTTAGCACACTGGATCTCAAAATCGTCGTACTGTCCTGAAATCGTGACCAAAAAGCGAAGACAGTGCATTTCTATTAAAAGTCCACAAATTGCACGTTTGGGTCCATGCAAAGAAATTTTTGGCAAAATCTCACTTTTGAGCACACCAGATCTCAAAATCGTCGTTTTGGTCTCAAATCATCGCAAAAAAGCGAAAACAGTGCATTTCTATGGAAAATGCACAAAACGTGCGTTTCGGGCCGTGCGAAGCAAGTTTTGGCAAAATCTCACTTTTGAGCTCACCAGATCTCAAAATCGTCGTCCTGACCTCAAATCATCGGAAAAAAGCGAAAACAGTGCATTTCTATGAAAAATGAACAAAACGTACGTTTCGGGCCGTACGGAGCAAGTTTTGGCAAAATCTCACTTTTGAGCTCACCAGATCTCAAAATCGTCGTCCTGGCCTCAAATCATCGCCAAAACGCGAAACAGTGCATTTCTATGAAAAATGCACAAAACGTGCGTTTCGGGTCGTGCGGAGCAAGTTTTGGCAAAATCTCACTTATGAGTTTACCTGAGCTCAAAATCGACGTACTGGCGTCAAATCATGGCCGAAAAGCGGAAAGAGTGTATTTCTATGAAAAGCGCACAAAACGCACGTTTGGGGCCGTGCGGATCAAGTTTTGGCAAAATCTCACTTTTTAGCACACTGGATCTCAAAATCGTCGTACTGTCCTGAAATCGTGACCAAAAAGCGAAGACAGTGCATTTCTATTAAAAGTGCACAAATTGCACGTTTGGGTCCATGCGGAGAAAGTTTTGGCAAAATCTCACTTTTGAGCACACCAGATCTCAAAATCGTCGTACTGGCCTCAAATTAGCTACATCAAACGGGGAATGTCTTCCTCTTCTATGCTGCCCTTTCTGACGTGCATTTGTATATGACGTTGAAGGTTGTAGCCGTAGAAGAAGCAGCCTGTTATCCTACATATCCTCTCGTTATGATGGCTTCTTTTCTTCTGCTCGCTGTTGCTCTTCAGGGGACTTGCTGTTTTCCTTTCTCGTTTTCTTTACGGGCGCTTCGTCATCGCTCCTCAGGGGACTTGCTGTTTTCTTTTTCGTTTTCTTTACGGGCGCTTGGAAATCGCTCTCGCTGTCTGTTGTAAGGGCACTTGCTGTCTGTTGGTGTGGCTTTTCTTTTCCTGGACTTCTTCTGTTCCTCGACTCTCTCAATGTCCTTATCTGCATCGCCACCTGTTTGATCTTCGTTTAAGTGAAACTTTTCTGGCGCACAGTCTAGCGTTAACTTGTACATTCCATATAATGTCTCAGTGTCAAGGGCTCTTGAGGCTTGGTAATCTCTCATTGCTGAGAGATCATCGACATGCACCCCAAGGCCCGTTTGGCGCACCTTTGTAGCACCCTCGAGGCTAGGTCATCAATATCTCGTTGCTGAGAGATCCAGGACATGCACCCCAAGGCCCGTTAGGCGCACCTTTGTAGCATTTCAAAGCCGAAAGCATCCGCTGCTTGGTAAAGAACTGCACAGTGGCGATAATCGGAGCGAAACGTGTTCCAGTTAATGTCTTTGTCCTTGTTGTACGGTACTCTGTCTTTTCACCTTCAAGACATCCTTCGCTGCTTGGTCACCATTATAAGCATGACATTATATTGTATTATATTATACCATATCATATCATATCATATCATATCATATCATATCAAATCATGTCATGTCATGTCATGTCATGTCATGTCATATCATATATATTATATTATATTATATTACATTATATTATATTGTATTACATTACATTACATTACATTACATTACATTACATTACATTACATTACATTACATTACATTACATTACATTACATTACATTACATTACATTACATTACATTATATTATATTATATTATATTATATTATATTAGCTTCTGTTGAGGTGTTTTCGCATGTGTACGAGGTTTTGAACTAGAAGCATAAGGTTGAGCCGATATTAAAACCGAGTGTATTCGCAGATAGTATTAAAGTCATGCTATATATCCTGCAAATTTGAATTTCTTTGATGTAATCCCCTCAGAGATATTAACGATCAAATTGCAGCCTCGTGTCCATGTTTGAAAAACTTGTAAACAAGGCTAGAAACAAACCGTTGAGCCGATAATAACGTCGAGTGTATTGGCAAATACTATTAAAGTCGTTGTATATATCCTGCGAATTTGACAAAGTGTGATAAAATCCCCTTCAGAGATATTCACGTTCAAAGTATAGCCTCGTTTGCATGTTTGACGCACTTTTGGGTCCGCCATATTGGACACAATTCAACTGTTAATAACTCGCACGTTTTAAAAGCTGTTTCCTTGATTTTAGCCACACGGTTAGATCACTTTGGGATCTAACTCGATTGATATAAACACTGCCATAAACACAAGATCTGACGATGTTATTAACGGCTGAAATTTGCAGCTAATTAATTATTCAGTTATTAATTACTCCTGAGCACAATGATGAATTCACGCAAAACTTACACCAAAGTGTTCCTTTCCTGCTGTATTCAACTACATCTATCATAAAAGTATAGATAAACCCTCGTCCTTTGTCTCTAAAAGCCATAAAGTGATTTCTTGAGGGGAGGGTTAAATATCTAAAGATAAACTGCTGACTACGCAAAAGGAAACACTTTCGGTTGGGAAAATAGTTTCCTAGAGTAGCACTAGGTCCTTATGTCATAGTTCTGATAGTTGGTTTGGTCGTGCATAGTCTTAAAAAGGTCTAAATAGAGTACAAATGCCGAGCACAAAAGAGCGTGTACTCACCGCTCCATGGCTTGTCCCTGCTGTGATGACCAGCTTCATGTACGGACACTGATATGTCTTAAAACGTACCTCATCATAACTCCTAAAGTATTACCGCTTTAGACTTCAAATTTAGCAGATAGTGCAAAATTATAAGGTTAGTAGATTGACAGTGTCGATGTTTCATTGTGACGTCATTATGACATCATTGAAAATGGCTAGGAAAACCCATAATTTTTGAGAGCTAAAAGGCTACTTTTATTTTGTACTATGGAATCTTTTTATCCAACCAAGTTGTATATTTTGTGCCATTTGGCGATGTAAAGTGGAAATAAGCTTAGCCACAACTTGCCACTACGGCGGATCAGTGTCATTACTATGCATTTACAAAGAGTATCCACGAAATGCGAATCTAAAACCGAAAATTAACGAAACATGGACGAAGAGGCTCCGTAATTTTTCTCCTGGGAGCCAACAATTTACTCATAAGTTATGACATGCAAACCGTTTAGCTTTCTATCTTACAAAACATTGACTAAGCAAATGGAATGAAGTAAAGCAGCTCAAAATAGACTGAGCCGTTATAACGTACGCATTCTGGTTTCAAATAAATGTCACGATTGACACCGCCTCTCCAGCAAACAAAGAAAACCTTGATTTCCAGCTAAACTGTAATCCACTTCAATCCTTGCAATCCTGCGATTTAGCAATAAACTACTTCTTTTGTTTTGTACTTTGAGAAAATGTTTATCCAACCAAGTTGTATATTTTGTGCCATTTGGCGATAGAACGTGGAAATAAGCTAAGCGACATTTTGTCATTTTGGCGGGACAGTGTCATTACTATGCATTTACGAAGAGTATTCACAACGTTGACGGCTAAAACCGATAATGCCCGAAATATTGACGAAGAGGCTCCGTAATTTTTCTCCTAGGAGCCAACAAATATCTGCTAAGTTATGACAAACAGACAATTTAGTTTTCTACGTTACAAACGTTGTCTAAGCAAATGGAGCGAAGTAAAGCAGCTCAAAATAGACTGAGCCGTTATAACGTACGCATTCTGGTTTCAGATAAATGTCCTGATTGACACTGCCTCTCCAGCAAACAAAGGCAAGTTTGATTTCCATCTAAACTGTAATCCACTTAAATCCTTGAAATCCTGCCCTTTATCTCTAATCTTCTATTTTTATTTTGTACTATAGGATCCTCTTATCCAACAAAGTCGTATATTTTATGCCATTTTCCGATATAACTTGGAAATAAGTTAAGCGACACTTTGCCATTGCGGCGGGACAGTGTCATTACTATGCATTTACGAAGAGTATTCACGAAGTGCGATGTCTAAAACTGAAAATGCCCGAAATATTGACGACGAGACTCCGTAATTGTTCTCCTAGGAGCCAACAAATGACTCATTAGTTATGACAAACAAATAATTTATTTTTCCACCTTACAAACATAAACTTAGCAAATGCAACGAAGTAAAGAAGCTCAAAATAAACTGAGGCGTTATAACGCACGCATTTTGGTTTCAGATAAATGCGACGATTGACTCTGCCTCTACAGCAAACAAAGGCAACTTTGATTTCCAGCAAAACTGTAATCAACTTCAATCCTTGCAATCCTGCGCTTTATCTCTAAAAGACCACTTTTATTTTGTACTATGGAATATTTTTATGCAACAAAGTTGTATATTTTGTGCCATTTGGCGATATAAAGTGGAAATAAGCTAAGCCACAAATTGCCATTTTGGCGGAACAGTGTCATTAGTATGCATTTACGAAGAGTATTCACGAAGTGCGATGGCTACAACCGAAAATGCCCGAAATATTGACGAAGAGGCCCCGTAATTGTTCTCCTGGGAGCCAACAATTTACTCAAAAGTCATGACATGCAAACCGTTTAGCTTTCTGTCTTACAAAACATTGACTAAGCAAATGGAATGAAGTAAAGCAGCTCAAAATAGACTGAGCCGTTATAACGTACGCATTCTGGTTTGAGATAAATGTCACGATTGACACTGCCTCTCCTGCAAACAAAGGCAACTTTCATTTCAAGCTAAACTGTTATCCTCCTGAATCCTTGCAATCCTGCGATTTAGCAATAAACTACTTCTTTTGTTTTGTACTTTGAGATATTTTTATCCAACCAAGGTGTATATTTTGTGCCATTTGGCGATATAACGTTGAAATAAGCTAAGGAACATTTTGTCATTTTGGCGGGACAGTGTCATTACTATGCATTTACGAAGAGTATTCACGACGTGCGACGGCTAAAACCGATAACGCCCGAAATAAAAAAATCAATAAATAAAATAATGGTTTAATATCAGCGTTTCCACAAAGGTGGCTCTTCATCTGGTATAAACTACAATAATATTGAAAAAATTAAATAATACATAAAAACAATACAATTTAATATGAAGACAAAAAAAATTTAAAGTATGTTCAACTAATTTAATATGTACAACTAATTAATATTGACGAAGAGGCTCCGTAATGTTTCTCCTAGGAGCCAACAAATGACTCATAAGTTATGACAAACAAACAATTTATTTTTTCCATCTTAGCAAATGCAACGAAGTAAAGCAGCTTAATATAGACAAAGCCGTTATAACAAACGCATTTTGGTTTCAGATAAATGCGACGATTGACACTGCCTCTACAGCAAACAAAGGCAACTTTGATTTCCAGCAGAACTGTAATCCACTTCAATCCTTGCAATCCTGCGCTTTATCTCTAAAAGAATACTTTTGTTTTGTACTATGGAATATTTTTATCCAACCAAGTTGTATATTTTGTGCCATTTGGCGATGTAAAGTGTAAATAAGCTAAGCCACAAATTGCCATTTCGGCAAGAACATTGTCATCAATATGTATTTACGAAGAGTATTCGCGAAGTGCGAGGCTAAAACCGAAAATTAACGAAACATGGACGAAGAGGCTCCGTAATTTTTCTACTGGGAGCCAACAATTTACTCATAAGTTATGACATGCAAACCGTTTAGCTTTCTATCTTACAAAACATTGACTAAGCAAATGGAATGAAGTAAAGCAGCTCAAAATAGACTGAGCCGTTATAACGCACGCATTCTGGTTTCAGATAAATGTCACGATTGACACTGCCTCTCCAGCAAACAAAGAAAACCTTGAGTTCCAGCTTAACTGTAATCCACTTCAATCCTTGCAAACCAGTGCTTTATCTCTAAAAGACTACACTTGTTTTGTACTATAGGATCTTTTTATCCAACTAAGTTGTACATTTTGTGCCATTTGTCGATATAACGTGGAAATAAGTTAAGCGACATTTTGCAACTTCGGCGGAACAGTGTCATTAGTATGCATTTACGAAGAGTATTCACGAAGTGCGACGGCTAAAACCGAAAATTCCCGAAATATTGACGAAGAGGCTCCGTAATTTTTCTCCTAGGAGCGAACAAATTTCTAATAAGTTATAACAAACAAACAATTGATTTTTCTATGTTACAAACATTAGCTAAGCAAATGCAACAAAGTAAAGCGGCCCAAAATAGACTGAGCTGTTAAAACGCACGCTTTTTTATTTTAGATAAATGTCACGATTGACACTGCCTCTCCAGCAAACAAAGGCAACTTTCATTTCAAGCTAAACTGTTATCCTCTTGAATCCTTGCAATCCTGCGATTTAGGAATAAACTACTTTTTTTGTTTTGTACTTTGAGATATTTTTATCCAACCAAGTTGTATATTTTGTGCCATTTGGCGATATAACGTTGAAATAAGCTAACGAACATTTTGTCATTTTGGCGGGACAGTGTCATTACTATGCATTTACGAAGAGTATTCACGAGGTGCGACGGCTAAAACCGATAATGCCCGAAATATTGATATCAAGCTAAACTGTAATCCACTTCAATCCTTGCAATCCTGCCGTTTATTTTTAATAGACTACATTTGTTTTTTACTATAAGATATTTTTACTGAGTTAATTAAACGATCGTCCATTTCATAATTACATTTAAAAAGCAAAAGACCACCAACATTACGTAGGAGATGAAACAAGTAGAATTTCCGCGTACTTTCGTTATCGCTGAAAATACGTTTTAGCCAAGCTTATACAGCTTTGACCAAGCTTTTAATATCTGTCATTTTAATGCCACCGTCTTCATAACTGTTTATTGAAGAGAGCCTTGTTACTTTATCCTTTCCATTCCATAAAAAGGAGAAACTCAAACTGTCTACTTGCTTGATGATTTTACTTGGAGGTGAAAGAACCGAAGATATAAAAACTAGTTTTGGAAGAAGTAATGATTTGATTATTGTTACTTTATCATAAATGGACAGTCCTCTAGATGACCATATATTTGTGAGCTGCTTTATGCTGTCAACCTTCTCTTGAAAGTTTTTTTTCGTAAAATAATGATAGGTCATATGTAAAAAAAGTTCCTAAAGCTTTAATGGGTTCACTTGGCCATTTAATACCGAACAGTTTTTTCGTCTTTTTTTAAGCGAACCAATCCACATTCCTTCTGTTTTAGAACTATTTATCTCCAACCCACTTAAGTTCTTAAAATCTTCTAGTTCTTCACATACCGTTTTTGTAGAATTTTCATCAGACAGGGTTGCTGTGGTATTGTCTGCGTATTGCAATAGCTTGGCTTCATAATTTCTTATTTTAATTCCTTTGATATCAACATTTTGACGAATGGAGATTGCCAAGCTTTCAACAGCTAAGATAAGCTTTTTTTTAAGTCAATGAAAATCAAGACACCTGGAATATTCTTACTGTCTGTAAATTCCATTATATCGAAAATTGATCGAATAGTCTCACTAATATAGCGATATTCAACATAACCTGTTTGATTATGATGTATGATATTCGGTAAAACTTTCTTTAATCTTAAAGCAATCACTTTTGAAATTATTTTTGCATCCACGTTAATAAGAGAGATTGGCCTCCAATTTTCAATGAGAGTTCGATATTTATGTTGCTTTTCTATAAGAGTTATAATTGCTTTTCTTTGAGAGCTAGACATTTCGCTGTGGTTGAAACACTCCCTCACACATTCCATAAATGGATCATAAATTAATTCTCAGCAACTTTTGTAAAATTCTATTAGTATTCCATCATTACCAGGAGATTTGTTACTCTCAAAACTGTTAAGAATGGCTGTAATTTCTTCAACAAATATTTCTCCTTCACAAAATTGTTTTTGTTCTTCTGATAATCTTGGAATATTCAAATTATTATAAAATTCGTTTCCATTTTCTTTATCCTCATCTGTTACGTTTGATTGGTAAAAGCTATGGTAAAACCGTTTTTATTCGTTCAGTATCCCAAAAGGATCAGATGTAATGGCACCACTCATTTATAGTTTTCTTATATGTTTTTTGACGTGATTACCCTTCTCTAAATTTAGAAAGTATTTTGTACTTCTCTCGCCATGCTCGTGCCATCGTGCCCTTGCGCGAATAATTACACACCCCTTGGTTTTTCCTCATAATAACTTTCTAGAGTTTCTTTTGCTTCATTTAGAGTATTTAGGTTAGAGTCGGAAGGGTCCTGTTCGAATTTTTTAGTTGCTTCCTCGTATACTTGTTGTAATTTTTTTCCATTGCAGATCTTTCTTTGGCTTTCCTTTTCGAGAACAAAACACCATGGTTCCGAATATTATACTTAATCCAATCGCAGATGCACCTTTTGTCTGATAAATTCTCGCTTCCTGTTGTTTTTCCAAAGTGGAATATTTTGTTTTAATTCTTCCAGATAATTCGGATCTTCAAGAAGAGAGACGTTCATTTTCCAGAAGCCGGGCCCCTTTTAGTTTTGATTGGAGTCGGTTCAATTCAGCTCAATTGCTGCATGATCAGTTTTTATAGCTGGAATGATCGGTTGTATTTACAACATCCTGTAAGTTGTTTGATATCAGCCAGTAATCTAAACGACAGAAAATTGGTGGAGATTTTTGGCTCCAAGTGTAACTTCTAGATTGCGGATTTTTTAATTCTCCAAACGTCAACAAGGCCCAATTCATTTTGGAAACATTCAATATTGTCTATAACCAATTTTCTAGGTACCATTACGCCACCTTTCTTATCCAGCTTAGAGTCAAGAGGACAGTTAAAATCACCTCCAATGATTATATTTCTTCACAATCTAAGTCTTCAAAAAGCGAATAAAAACTGACCTCAAATCATCGCCAAAAAGCGAAAACAGTGCACTCTACGAAAACGCACAAAACGCACGTTTGGGGCCGTGCGGAGCAAGTTTTGGCAAAATCTTACTTTCGAGCACACCAGATCTCAAAATTGTCGCATTGGCCACAAATCATTGCCAAAACGCGAAAAGACTGCATTTCTATGAAAAATGCACAAAACGTACGTTTCGGGCCGTGCGGAGCAGGTTTTGGCAAAATCTCACTTTTTAGCACACCAGATCTTAAAATCGTCGTACTGGCCTCAAATCATCGCCAAAAAGCGAAACAGTGCATTTCTATGAAAAATGCAAAACGTACGTTTCGGGCCGTGCGGAGCAAGTTTTGCAAAATCTCACTTTTGAGCTCACCAGATCTCAAAATCGTCGTACTGGCTCAAATCATCGCCAAAAAGCAAAAACAGTGCATTCTACGAAAAATGCACAAAACGCACGTTTGGGGCCGTGCGGAGCAAGTTTTGCAAAATCTCACTTTTTAGCACACTGGATCTCAAAATCGTCGTACTGGCCTCAAATCATCCAAAAAGCGAAAACAGTGCATTTCTATGAAAAGTGCACAAAACGCAAGTTTGGGCCGTGCGGAGCAAGTTTTGGCAAAATCTCTTTTTAGCACACCGGATCTCAAAATCGTCGTACTGGCCTCAAATCATCGCCAAGAAGCGAAAACAGTTTTATTATTATTATTATTATTATTATTATAATTTTTACTTTATTTACAAAGAACTACTTAAAAAGAAAAAAATTACAATATTCTCAACAACCGCCATAACAGACATACTTACAATTGTCAAGATTTCACAGATTATATACATTACAGCCAAAAAACAGCCGCGCAATTGCTGAATGAGGCTTGTATTAATGCTTAATTATGTTGATAAAAGAGAAATTGACAATTATTTACTGTACAACCTAAGATAAAACAAAAACACACACGAACATACACACAAAAGCATACACACGAACTTAATTAAAAGGGGGAAATGTGTTTTGGCCATTTTTCATAAAAGGTTTCTAGTTTATTATTCTTAGTGGAAATATATTTTTCAACTTGGTGTTTAATTCTTACTTTAAATTTGAAACCTTTCGTGTTTGGAAGTACCTGTTTCTTTCTGCAATCCCATAAATACAATTTACCAATTAATATCAGATAATTTAACAAGGGACATTTTCACATCGTTATTCCAATTATAACCTCTCGTAAACGCAACCCGTGAAATTCCCTTGTTATTGTTAAATAATACTGTTCAACATTTTTCCACAACATATGTGAGTGTCGACAGTAAAAGAGAAAGTGACATAATGTTTCCTGTTCAGTCTTGCAGAAAGTACATTTGTCATGCTGGAGATATCCAATTTTAAAAAGTTTTGCATTGATGTAAAGTATTGAATTTAAAACTTTATATTGAAAGGATTTAACGTAAGGCTCCTGTGCTGTTAAGTGGAAGGTTGTAAGCAATTTTTAAGTCTTCGTCAGATAAGCCAAAATCATGTTTTAAATTCTTTGCATTACTAGGTAATTGTGCTTTATTTGATATTATTAAAGAATAATAGTCTTTCGTTTTCCTTTCCACTATGTCAAAAATCTCATTTCCCTTTATAAAATAAGTATTATCTGTAAAGGTAGTGTACTCTATTATTTTCAAAGAAGAAGGAATTGCGCGCCTAAGACCTGTCCATGTAAGAAAATTAGCTTTCTCAACTATGTTATTAATTACATTAAAGGATTCTATATTGTCGAGATTGAACAAGAGATCTTTAATGATACGTATCCCGAGTCATAATAAGATTTATAAAAAACTGGTTTTTGCATCTATTCTTATATCTTTGTTATTCCAAATTATACAGAGCCGTTTTTTATTAGCTAAAAAGAGATTTCGAAATTCTAACCAACATTCTGAAAGTTCTCTGTAGAAAACTGAGTTAATTGAAAGATAGTCCATTGCATAATTACATTTAAAAAGCAAAAGACCACCAACATTACGTAGGAGATGCAACAAGTAGAATTTCCACGTACTTTCGTTATCGCTGATAATACGTTTTAGCCAAGCTAATCGTACAGCTTTGACCAAGCTTTCAATATCTGTCATTTTAATGCCACCGTCTTCAAAACTGTTTATTGAAGAGACCTTGTTACTTTATCCTTTCCATTCCATAAAAAGGAGAAAATCAAGCTGTCTACTTGTTTGATGATTTTACTTGGAGGTGAAAGAACCGAAGATATAAAAACTAGTTTTGGAAGAAGTAATGATTTGATTATAGTTACTTTACCATAAATGGACAGTCCTCTAGATGACCATATATTTGTCAGCTGCTTTATGCTGTCAACCTTCTCTTGAAAGTTTTTTTCGTAAAATAATGATAGGTCATATGTAAAAAAGGTTCCTAAAGCTTTAATGGGTTCACTTGGCCATTTAATACCAAACGGTTTTTCGTCTTTTCTTTAAGCGAACCAATCCACATTCCTTCTGTTTTAGAACTATTTATCTCCAACCCACACAAGTTCTTAAATACTTCTAGTTCTTCAAATAGCGTTTTTGCAGAATTTTCATCAGACAGGGTTGCTGTGGTATCTATCGTCTGCGTATTGCAATAGCTTGGCTTCATAATTTCCTATTTTAATTCCTTTGATATCAACATTTTGACGAATGGAGATTGCCAAGCTTTCAACAGCTAAGATAAAGAGGTAGGGGGACAAGGGATCACCCTGCCTCACACCAAGTTCTAAAGTAAAATAGTCTGATGCCATTCCATTATTTATTACACAGCTTTGAATATTTGTATAAAACATTTTGACCCAATTTATAAAATTGGGGCCAAAATTAAAGGCAACTGAAAAGATAATGCCATTCTAAAGAGTCGAAAGCTTTTTTAAAGTCAATGAAAATCAAGATACCTGGAATATTCTTACTGTCTGTAAACTCCATTATATCGAAAATTGATCGAATAGTCTCACCAATATAGCGATCTTCAACATAACCTGTTTGATTATGATGTATTATATTCGGTAAAACTTTCTTTAATCTTAAAGCAATCACTTTTGAAATTATTTTTGCATCCACGTTAATAAGAGAGATTGGCCTCCAATTTTCAATGAGAGTTCGATATTTATGTTGCTTTTCTATAAGAGTTATAATTGCTTTTCTTTGAGAGCTAGACATTTCGCCGTGGTTGAAACACTTCCTCACACATTCCATAAATGGATCATAAATTAATTCTCAGCAACTTTTGTAAAATTCTATTAGTATTCCATCATTACCAGGAGATTTGTTACTCCAAAACTGTTAAGAATGGCTGTAATTTCTTCAACAAATATTTCTCCTTCACAAGATTGTTTTTGTTCTTCTGATAATCTTGGTATATTCAAATTATTAAAAAATTCGTTTCCATTTTCTTTATCCTCATCTGTTACGTTTGATTGGTAAAAGCTATGGTAAACCGTTTTTATTCGTTCAGTATCCCAAAAGGATCAGATGTAATGGCACCACTCTTTTATAGTTTTCTTATATGTTTTTTGACGTGATTACCCTTCTCTAAATTTAGAAAGTATTTTGTACTTCTCTCGCCATGCTCGTGCCATCGTGCCCTTGCGCGAATAATTACACACCCTTGGTTTTTCCTCATAATAACTTTCTAGAGTTTCTTTTGCTTCATTTAGAGTATTTAGGTTAGAGTCGGAAGGGTCCTGTTCGAATTTTTTAGTTGCTTCCTCGTATACTTGTAATTTTTTTTCCATTGCAGATCTTTCTTTGGCTTTCTTTTCGAGAACAAAACACCATGGTTCCGAATATTATACTTAATCCAATCCAGATGCACCTTTTGTCTGATAAATTCTCGCTTCCTGTTGTTTTCCAAAGTGGAATATTTTGTTTTAATTCTTCCAGATATTCGGATCTTCAAGAAGAGAGACGTTCATTTTCCAGAAGCCGGGCCCCTTTAAGTTTTGATTGGAGTCGGTTCAATTCACTCAATTGCTGCATGATCAGTTTTTATAGCTGGAATGATCGGTTGTATTTACAAAATCCTGTAAGTTGTTTGATATCAGCCAGTAATCTAAACGACAGAAAATTGGTGGAGATTTTTGGCTCCAAGTGTAACTTCTAGATTGCGGATTTTTAATTCTCCAAACGTCAACAAGGCACAATTCATTTTGGAAACATTCAATATTGTCTATAACCATTTTTCCAGGTACCATAACGCCACCTTTCTTATCCAGCTTAGAGTCAAGAGGACAGTTAAAATCACCTCCAATGATTATATTTCTTCACAATCTAAGTCTTCAAAAA